>VZSE01015437.1:0-17201 GCA_013398275.1 Promerops cafer
TATATTTTACCAGAAGTGAACCAACCTCCTTTTTCACAGAGCCCAGACAAAATTAAGAGAATAGAAGTAGATACAGTTAATGAAGGGCCTTCACGTACATTAACGACAGATAAAGCCTCCCCAAGGGGCTACACCCAAAATGGAGAATAGTCACAAGCTTTTCAGACAGATATAAGTTTAGTCTATTTACATAACAGTGGTTAATCCTCCAAATACAGCTTCAGGTGATGAAATCATATATCCCTAGTTTTCTCTCCCCCCAATTCACTTTTGTTTATACATTTTGGGGTCTGAGGCAGTAGGGCATCCTTGAATTTCAGGCCTAGAGGGATTGCTTTGTCTGATAAAAATGTAAAGACAGTTACTAACACTCTATATAGAATTTAGAGTTATATACTAATGCAATAGAGGATTTCAAAAATCAGTGCTGCTGACAGATCTGAGTGCTCATGGTCACAGACAGCCAGAGCCACGCGAGGCTGACCCAGTTGCTCCTCCATATGTGTGTGTGAGGAGCAAAATCGGTACAGAGGAGGGTCCTGAGGCCCTTCTCCCACCAGAGGCGTCTCTGAGAGACAGAGGCACAGGAGAGCTCTCAGGGCTCCCTGCAGCGCTGGAAACACCAACAGGTTTGTTATGTTACTGGCTTTGCACCAGGGAGGTCGGGACATGTCCTGTTCTGCGGGCAGCAGAAGCCTGTCTGGGGAGAGTGAGTCAAGCAGGGTGTCCTCCGTGCAGGAAGGGAGACTCGGGGGTTCTGTGCAGCTGATTCTTGAGGAATTTAGCCCTGCTCCTTCTCCTTCACTCCTTCCTCACCGCTTTACACATCCACCACGGCTCTGGGCAGGCTGCTGGCAAGGGCAGAGCAACGTGTCGTGCCGAGACACAGCTGCAGCTCTGCTCCAGAGCCCCCTGAGTAGCCGCGGCCCAGCACGCCGGACCGCCCCGCCGCTCCTTCCGCCTCGCTCCCCGCGCTCCGCCACCAGGGGGCGATGGGGCAGCGCAGAAGCGTGCCCTGCGCAGGCGCGGAGTCCCCGCGTGTGCACGGGCCTAGACTCCATTTCCCAGGGGGCATAGGGCCTCCCTGAGGCGTGGTTCATGTGCGTCACTTCCGCCGCGGCTGCGCTGACTTGTCTGTGCGGCGTTGGCGGCGGAAGAGACGGTGAGGGGCGGGAGGCCAGGGGCCGCTTGAGGCTGTGTCCTCGGGCCCCGGGACGGGGTGGGGGGCGCTGGAAGGGCCTGTAGGAGAGGCTCGCTCGTGGGCTCTGAGGGGCCAGGAAGGACCGGCCGGTTTCTGGCGCTCGAGCGTCAGAGTCGGGGTCTTCCGCGGGCAGCGGTGGGTGAAACCGGGCGGTTCCCTGCCTAGAGATATCCCTGAGCCCCTCTGGGCCCTGGGCTTCGTGAGTGGGCAGGAGCAGCACGGGCCGCATGCGCTGCTGTGCGGCTGCAGCAGGGCAGGACTGGGGGAAGGAAGGGGCTTCTGGCCCCTGTACGGGGACGGGCTGGGCAGGCGGCTCCGTGCCAAGCCCAGGAGGTTCAGCGAGGCCAAGGGCAGGTGCTACACCTGCACTGGGGCAACCCGAAACACAAACAGACTGGGGAAGAATGGATGCAGAGCAGCCCTGGGAAGGACTGGGGGGGATGGGTTGCCAAGAAGCTCAGCATGCCGTGGCAACGTGCACTGGGGGGACCCAGAAAGCCAACACTGTCCTGGGCTCATCCCCAACAGCGTGGGCAGCGTGTGAAGGGGGGGATTCTGCCCCTCTGCTCTTCTGGAGAGAAACCCCTTGTAGAGCTGCCTCCAGCTCTGGGGTCCCCGGCACAGGAAGGACAAGGAGCTGCTGGAGTGAGTCCAGAGGAGGCCATGGAGATGATCCAGGGGCTGCAGCCCCTCTGCTCTGGAGACAGGCTGGGAGAGCTGGGGGTGTTAAACCTGGAGAGGAGAGGATTCCGGGGAGATCCTAGAGCCCCTTCCAGGGCCTAAAGAGATTCCAAGAGAGTTCCAGGGTTCCAAGAGAGCTGGAGAGGGACTTTGGACAAGGGCCTGGAGTGATAAAACAAGGCTTCCCACTGCCAGAGGGCACAGTTAGATGGGATATTGGGAAGAAATTGGTCCCTCGGAGGGAGGTGAGTCACTGGCACAGGTTGTCCAGAGAAGCTGTGGCTGCCCCATCCCTGGAAGCGTCGAAGGCCAGGTTGGAAGGGGCTTGGAGCGACCTGGTCTAGTGGAAGGTGTCCTTGCCCATGACAGGGGGGTGCAATTGGATGGTCTTTACAGTCCTGTCCAACCCCAACAACCCTGTGACTGTGGAGGGCAGAGGCCCTGATATTGAAGCAGTTTTTGCATTTAAAAGCCCCATCAAGTGTCCTCACTGGTCACATCTGTAGTGTTCCTGTTGTCTCCTTGTCCTCTCAACAGGGTGGCTTCAGAGGCACTGTGTTTGGATAAGTCGGGCCACGTGGCCTGAAGCAGGGACTTGTGCAGGGGATCATAAAAGCCACTGGAGGGAGTTGGTGGTTCCCCGGTGGCTGGAAATAGGGAAGAATAAATGTTGGAAGTGAGGAGCTGGTGCTTTCTGAGAAGAACTAACTCTGTTGTGTGAGACAGTGCTGGAAAGTTGCCAGGATTTGCAAGGGCAATTAACTGTTAGTTGCTAAAACTGATGAAATTGTTAATTGCCAAAGCTTTTGCTCTGGAAATTACTAGAAGAGGCTTAGTGATCTGAAAGCTTTGCCCGTTACTGAGATGTGCAGGGCCAGGGGTTGGACTCAATGATCCTTGTGGGTCCCTTTCAACTCAGGATGTTCCACGATTCTGTAAAGGGGACTGATGCTGGCCAGGGCTTTGAAAGGGAAGAAGACCATCGGTTTTTCTTCCATGGCTGCAGATCTGGGACACTGCTGTGCCAACTCTTACATCCTCACAGGCAAGTGTTCAGAGATTTCAAATGATCGGTGACATTCCATTTCCTTGTGTTTCTAGATGAAGCTCCCGCTTCTGGCCGTGTTTGCCCTGGTGTCTGTGGCTCACTGCGAGGATGGTGCCAGGCTCCTGGCCTCCAAATCCCTGTTAAACAGATACGCAGTGGAGGGCAAGGACTTGACTTTGCAGTACAACATCTACAACGTTGGCTCCAGGTAAGCCCTGTCCAGGCTTCCATACTGACCACGAGCAAACGTTCTCCATGTGGCTGCAGGCTACAAGGCGATTTCTGAGCTCCGTGATGTGCTGTTCCTTTTGCTCCCTCTGACTCTGAGCTTTCCAGCAATGCCTGAAGGATTGACCCTGGAATTTGCCTTTTCCTTCCTCTTCTGTTGTCCCTGCTTTCACCTCGTGGCTGCTCAAGCTGTCAGTCCAGTGTGGTGTAGTTCCTGTGGTGTCCTGTGACACTCTGCTCCCCACGCGTGCAGCTCCCTTTCTTGGCTTTGTGAGCTCTTTCTCACGTTTATTCTTTTTAATGAAAATTCCTTTTTGCTATCAGGACTTAACTAAGGACCTGACAAAGATAAAGCAGAACTTCCACTATGCTGGGGAAGAGCTTCATTCGCAGAATGAAAAGCCGATCGGGCAAAATGCAGGACACTATTAAAGTGCTTTGCAGTTTTGTTTTTTAGATTTTTTTTTAAGGCAGAATAATGCATACTGAGTGCAGTACTGCTAAGAGAAGAATATATGGTGCTGTAACATTGGATTAATACAACATTAATGAGATCCTGTAATTTTATATGTGGGATTTGGTTATTATTTAGGCCAACATGTGTATCTATGGGATGGTATCTGAAGTTCAGCAAACTGCCAAATCCCATTGTGAAAAAAACTGTGTTTTTCCTGTCCTTGTGGTTGTTTCTCTCAGCTTTGCCTTCCTCCCTCTGCAGTCTCCCCGTAAGATACCTCAACTCTCCTCCCCATCTTCTACTGGTGACATTTCATCTTTCAAAAATCAGTTCTTCCATTTGGTCAGGATGGAACTGTCAGTGCACTTTGCTGCAGAGCCAGTGAGCAGATGGCAAAGCTTAAGATTCCCGTCTCACCCCTCTCTTTGTTGTGTTTAGTGCTGCCCTAGATGTGGAGCTGTCAGATGATTCCTTCCCCCCAGAAGATTTTGGCATCGTCTCTGGCATGCTCAATGTCAAGTGGGACAGGATTGCTCCGTATCTTTTAATGTTTTGAAATTTCTCCCAACCCTCTTTCTTGCCCCTGAGCATCCTGCAGCTTTGTCCTATCTTCATCTGCTGTCTCTGAAATTCCTTCCAGAGCCTGGACAGGGTGCCAAATCCAAACCCCTGCTCTTCTGGGCGGTGCAGTGTAAAAATAAAAGTTCCTTGCAGACAGGACCAGGTCCCGGGGTAGTTCCTCCACCTGCGAAGGAGCAGCTGGGTCAGCCTCGGGCGGCTCTGGCTGTCTGTGACCACGAGCACTCAGATCTGTCAGCAGCACTGACTTTTGCACCTGGCTCCAGGCTGCTCTTTCCCATCTCCTCACTTTTCCTCCTGTGATGAAGTACAAGAGTTTTCCTTAACGTCCAGCTGCCAGAGCGAGCAACGTGTCCCACACCGTGGTCCTACGGCCTCTCAAAGCTGGGTACTTCAACTTCACCTCTGCCACCATCACTTACCTGGCACAGGAGGGTGCGCAGGTCGTGGTAAGTGGCTGATTTATGGGATCCCTGCAGCTACACCTGACCGCGCTCCCGGAGCTGCGTGCTCGGGGATGACGCGTGTCCGTGTGCTCTCACCCTGCCCAGTTCCGGAGCGAGGAGGAAAGGTGGCAAAGCCTGTCTTTTCCCTGCCTTTCCCAGGTCGGCTTCACTAGTGCTCCCGGGCAGGGAGGAATCCTGGCTCAGCGCGACTTCGACAGGAGGTTCTCCCCTCACTTTGTAAGTACCTTTCCATTGATATGGGAAAAGTGCACCCCGGCAGCTTTCTGCTTGCACGTGCTGTGTGTGGCTTGCCCTGCAGTCACCTGGAGAGCTCCAGTGGGAGCCGGAGTTAATTCCTGTCGGTTCTCCAGAGGACTGTCACAGAAGCAGCTGAGTTTCCATCCCAGCTCCCTCTGTGAAGGAGCTGCACTGTGGCATTTGAGCCAGAAAATCTGAGAGTAGAGTCTTAGAACCTCCTAGGCTGGAAGGGACCCACAAGAATTGTGGAGTCCAACTCCTGGCCCCGCAGAGGACAACCCCAGGAATCCCAACCATGCGCCTGTTGGCCCTGTCCAAACTCCTTGAGCTCTTGTCAAGCTCAGTGCTGTGACCACTTTCCTGGGGAGCCTCTTCCAGTGCCTGGGACACCATCCTCTGGGAGAAGAGCCTTTTCTTAATATCCAGCCTAAACCTGCCCTGACACAGCTGCGGGTGCTCCCTCGGGTCCTGTCTCTGGTCACCAAGGGCAGAGGACAGCGCCTGGCCCTCCGCTCTGCCGCGTGAGGAAGCGGCAGACAGCGTGAGGTCTCCCCTCACTCTCCTCCTCTGACCTCATTGCTCTAAGACTCCTCTGGCCTGGATTGTTTTGACTTTTCTCTGATAATTTCTCCCTCTAGCTGGACTGGGCGGCATTTGGCGTGATGACCCTGCCCTCCATCGGCATCCCCCTGCTGCTCTGGTACTCCAGCAAGAGGAAGTACGACACCCCCAAGACCAAAAAGAACTGAGCAGAGTCAAATGCCACCAGTACCCCAGAGCTCGGCAAAGGACAAGCCTGGACCCCCAAGAGCAGCGGCTGGCTCGGGATGGCACCGTCCCCTGCCAGGTGCTGCCTGCGCCGTGCTTCAGCCCTCTGGGCAAAGGATTCGGTGGCTGCAGCAGCAGCAGCTACGAGGTGTCCTCTGTGTTCTAATGGAGAAACGAGCAAACAAAAAAGAACAACCAAAAGTCCCAAACTGTCTTGTCCAGCCCCTTTGGAGGCGGAACCTCTCTCTCCTCCATAGCCGCAGCAAGAGGAGCAGCGTGTTAGTGCCCAGAGGGGCCTGTCTCCGGGGCTCTGCCCCCTGTGCTGCCTCCAGTTCCCATTTGCCTGCTGCAGTTCTCTGCAGGGTGTCATAGTCTCAGGGCCCCCTCCGGCTGCTGCCTGCCCTGTGGGACAGAGCTTGCTCTGGTGACACCACAGACCTGATTTGATAGAGGATGTCAGAGCTGCTGCTTTGCTCAAAGGGGGCACTAATGGCAGTCCCTGTTGATGGTGTTCTCTAGGTAGCCATGATGTGTTTTGTTGAGCAGAGGACTGTGTTCCTGCTATTCTTTTTCGCTGTTCTGCGCACGCTTGAGGTGTGTCAAGGTATTGAGGATTTTGTATTAATATAAAAGGAACACCATGACAGAAGCTTTCATTGTACCACCTTGTGTCTTGAGAGACAAATTCTAGGAGAAATATGCTCTAAAATGAGCTTTTTTTTGAAAGAGAGGGCTTCAGTAAGTCATCTTTCTTCTGCCAATGAGAGAAATGGATCTGGGGGATGAAAGTGAAAAAAACCCCCGTTTATGAACAAAAAAACCAAAAATAACAACAAAAATAGTTCCCCCAAGGCACGGAAAAAAAAAAAAAAAAGGAAAAAAAAATTGAAGCTTAACACCCCACCTCGGCATGTGGCCGAGAGGCAAAGGTGGTGACCGCCCTTCTTTGTCTATCGGAACGGGAGGAGCAAAGAGTTCATAGCAGCTGGGAACCTGCTGGATTTCTGGCGTGGGTCTTCTTGCAGCAGCTGAAGTTGGTGGATTTTAATGTCCTTTCTTGTGTCGGTTCAGCTCCTCCGAGGTTTCCGGCTTGGGTCGGTCCTGCCGGCTCCCTGGACCAGCCGAAAAAAAAAAAAGACAAGCAAGCCGAAACAGTTCAAAGAAAAAAAAAAAACCGCCGAGAGGATTCCCGGTACAGCCTCCAGGCTAGGGGAAGGGAAAAAAAATATTTTACTTCATGCTAGCAGCAAAAAAACCCAAACAAACCCTAATCCAACAAAAGGAACAATGTAGCATCCCAGTGCATCCAGAGAGAGAGAGGGTGAGGGAGGGAGAGAGCTAGCTTGAACAGAGCCCCCCCAGGAGCTCAAGGCCCCACACTCCACCCCCCGGGTCCATCTTAAAGCTACAGCATTCGTTTTCTGGGCATAAAGCCGACGATAAGGGAATAAAGCATCATCATAAAATCACCCCAAGACACCTTGCCACTGTGCTCCTAAAGCCAGGTTGCCTGCAGAGTGCAGTGAGCTGTAAATCTCTTCAGCCAGGCTCACAACAGGATTTCTGCTTCCATGGGCTCTTGTAGAATCAGAGTAAAGTGATAATGGAATAACAGGGTAACAGACCGCTTTTGTTCGGAAGGAACCTTAAAGACTGTCTAGGTCCAACCTCGTTCCGCTAGACCAGGTTGCTCTAAGCCTTCTTCCCAAGCAGGCCTTGAACACTGCCAGGAATGGGGCAGCCACAGCTTCTCTGGGCCACCTGTGTCAGTGCCTCTCCATCTTCACAGGGAAGAATTTCCTCCTAATATCTCATTCTCTGGATTCGCCCCAGAGTTGGAGGCAGCTCTACAAGGGGTTTCTCTCCAGAAGAGCAGAGGGGCAGAATCCCCCCCTTCACACGCTGCCCACGCTGTTGGGGATGAGCCCAGGACAGTGTTGGCTTTCTGGGTCCCCCCAGTGCACGTTGCCACGGCATGCTGAGCTTCTTGGCAACCCATCCCCCCCAGTCCTTCCCAGGGCTGCTCTGCATCCATTCTTCCCCAGTCTGTTTGTGTTTTGGGTTGCCCCAGTGCAGGTGTAGCACCTGCCCTTGGCCTCGCTGAACCTCCTGGGCTTGGCACGGAGCCGCCTGCCCAGCCCGTCCCCGTACAGGGGCCAGAAGCCCCTTCCTTCCCCCAGTCCTGCCCTGCTGCAGCCGCACAGCAGCGCATGCGGCCCGTGCTGCTCCTGCCCACTCACGAAGCCCAGGGCCCAGAGGGGCTCAGGGACACCTCTCAACAGGGAACCGCCCGGTTTCACCCACCACTGCCCACAGGAGATCACAACCTTTGGAGGGATTGTGGGGGCGCAGAGAAGCTGATGGCAGCAGCCTGGCAGGGTCCTGGACCCTCCAGGCCACCCCCACACTGGGACTCTGCCCCAAGACCTTGCCCAGCCCTTGGGCAGAGCTTTTCCATCACATCCCCCTACCTGGGGGATTAAACACAGAAACAGCCTGAAACAATGTATTTATTTTGAGGCGAATTTTCAGTCAGTAACCCTCACCCCAGGAGCAGTGCAGTGTCCCCAGTGCAGGGACACCAACAGCCACTGCCTTTTCCCCATGTCCAGAGCATTTTCTCCATGTCCCCAGGGTGTTTTCCATCCCTCCCAGACTTTAAACAAATTTTTCCAGGCTCAGCCTTGAGACCAGGCCAGTGCATTGAGCTCCTCCCCATGTCAAGGTCAAGGCAGCTGCTTCTCCCCTGTGAAGACTCAACCTCTCACTCCTGGGCTGCCTCTGGCGCTGCGGACTGCTTGCTTTGGTTGTCACCCTTCTTTTTGTGCCCCGAAACGATGTCGTCGATACGGAGGAGGAGAACTGCAGTCTGCAGAGAAACCCCACACCCAGGGCTCATCTGGAGCTCATCACAAAAGACAAAACCCAACCTGCCCAGCTTTTACACCACACAACCATCAGCCCGGGTTGAAATGGTTCTTTCAGCACAGAAGGGAACAGTGTCTCACAGGCTTGTGGGAGCAGCAAGGGGCTGCTTTCCCACCACCTTGGAAACAAGGACACCCATTTTTTCTTCTTGACTGACATAGAAGGGACACAGTATCCCTTCAAGGGCCTTTGATCCAACACCAGCAAGGTAATGGCAGGATCTGTAATGAGAAGGGGAGCTGAGACATGGCAGCCCCAGCCAGCCAAAGGGATAAAGCTCCCACAACCACTGATGATTCCAGCATGTTGCTGGCATGAGATTGCTCAGGCACACCTCTGTCTGGCACTGGAAGCAGTGAGAGCACTCTGCACCATTTGCAGGAAAAGGTGGGATGAAACATGATGAAATTTAGCCGCAGGATCAAAAGCTCTGGGAAAGCCCAAGTCTGGGCTCCCACATCCGTCATTATCCCACTGCCAGCAACAATGAGCTCAGACACCTGCATGCCCTGCACTGAGTGTGATGCCCACCCAAACACCCCTACACACAGGGACGGATGTCCTCCTCTCCCAAATGATACCCACAGAGGCTCTGAAGTTTCCACCTCTCCTTACCTCCACGGCTGTTTTGTAGGTCTGAAGTTTGACAGCCAAGGGCTCCCAGATCCCCAGCTCCTTCATGTCAACCAGGGCTCCAGTCTCCCCATTCACCCCCCATGTCTGGCTGCCTTCCTGAGTGTGCTTGGCCTGGAAGCAGAAAGACAAGTGGGGTGAGATGGCAAATTCCCCTCTGGAGTCTCAAACTGATGATGGGCTCAGGAAACTGTAACAGGTCATTAGAATATTCTCGATTTTGGAGTTAATACAAGAACATGTTACTGATAGCACAACAAGGGCACTGTTATGAACGGTGACTGATCTGAGGACCTGGGTGAAGCAGGAACCTGGTGCCCCTGCCACATGCCTTACCCTAAGTGAAGTCAGGACACGGATTGTACTAGCGCCACAGTTTTGGATCAGTGTTCGGGGAATGACTTCCAGAGCCTGGGCCACTGCACGGTAGGGCCACTGCTCCACACCTGTCATGCCCTTGGACCTCTCCGTCAGTGCATGGGAAACGGCCATTTCAGTGGCTCCCCCACCCGGCACCAGCTGTGGATCCATGAGGACATTGCGGCACACCTGCATGGCATCCTGCAGGTTGCGCTCCACCTCCTGCAACAGGTACAGAATCACAAAATTGTTGAGGCTGGAAAGCTCTCTAACATAATCAAGTCCAAACATTCCCCCAGCACTGCTAAGACCACCATTAACCCAAGTCCCAAGGTGCCACATCCATACATTTGCTAAATCCCTCCAGGGATGGTGACTCCACTACTGCCCTGGGTACCCTGTGCCAGTGCCTGACCACACTTTCCATGAAGAAATTTCTCCTAATATCCAATCTAAACCTCCCCTGGTGCAACTTGAGGCCACTTCCTCTTGCCCTGTCATTTGTTTCTAGGGTGAAGAGCCTGCCCCCTAGTGGGCTAGACCCTTCTGTCATACAGCACTAAATGGGGAGCAGTAAGGTCCTCGCTGAGGCTCCCCAGCTCCCTCAGCTGCTCCTTGTGCTCCAGACCCTTCCTCAGCTCCACTGCCCTTCTCACCATTAACTGGAGCACCACACCAGCTGAAAGCCCAGCCCACAGTCTGTTGGCCATGACTCACCACGAAGATGGCTGGCACAGGAGGTGAAGCAGCCCATGCACTCGCTTACCGCTAGGATTTCCTTGCTGGCTCCCCGCAGGATGATGGTGCAAGCCTTAGGATCTTTGCAATCAGTGATGAAAGCAAAATACTCATCTCCTATTTTTTTCACTTCAAAGAGCCTAGCACCGGTTCCCACATCCTCCTCCCGGAGCTCATCTGTGCGACTGACGATGCGAGCTCCACAGGCCCTAGCACACCAAAGCATGACATCAGACACAAAGCAGAACTGAGAAAGACTGAGAACAGAACAATTCTATGTCATGCACAGTAGGAGTGGGCTCCAGACAGGAGCCAACACCTACCTGGCAATCCTGTTGTTGTCAGTCTTCCGCACCCTGCGGATGGCGGTGATGTTGGCTCTCATCAGGTAGTGCTGGGCCAGGTCTGAAACCAGGTTTGTGCAATTTCAGTAATGAATCAGCAGTATCATGTCAAACTTCATCTGTTTATCAGTTATCAATCCAGCTATTTTAATTCCAGTCTCTGAAGCAAAAGGGGTTACAGGAAAAAAGCACCTAAACGTAGCTTTTAAAACCAGGCTGCAAGGCAAAATGGTAGCACAGCTCTCCAGGGGTTAAGAGACAGCTTCACTTGTATTTTGGTATCTTTCCCAAATGCTGGAAAAGCAAAATATTGTAAGAGTCTATTTTCACAAAGCAACATCAAGGATGAACTTCAATGCCTGCAGTGTACACCTATTTGCTAGAAAGCTAAAATAAAACCCAAATCAGGGCCAGCACCAGGTTTGGGAGGAGTTGTATTAGGAGTTGTATTGTTGCTGTTATGTTTTTTTTTTAGTTTTGGTTGGATTTTTTCTAAGTTCCTGAGCAGTACATTCAACACCACAAACGTCACTGTGATGAATTCAACACAAACGATCACATGTGCTGTTACCAGAAACTCCTTTTTCCGTGATGACCAGATCTGGCTTGACTCTTATCAGATCCTCACACATCTGCTGAATGTACTCTTCCTCCATCTGCAGGATACGGGCAAAGTCTTCCTCCCGAGTAATTTCAATGTCAGTCTGTACAAAAGAGGTGTAAACAGCTTAGGGTGTTCATTCCAACCTTCACTGTATTAGACACACCTCCCCCAGCTTCAAGCAGCTCAACTCCTCCAGTATAACCAGGGAAAGAGTCAGGGATGAAAACCACTGATCAAATAAACTGTGACACTGTGTCAGCTGAGCATTAACCTTAGTTCAAGCTCAGAAATATTTATTTTGCTTTTGACCAGCACTTAGATCCACAAATCACTGTAGCTGCTTCAATGAGTCAAAATGCTGTAGCCTCACTCCTATTTTTCTGGACCCCACAGCAGAATTAGCCCCCACATTCAACAGGCCTCTGAAAGGTAGAACACAGAAAGCCCTTCACTACTTGCACTTTCACCAAGCCATCTGCATTTGTTTGTTTTACTCATTCTAAATCAAGACTTGCAGGTGTCTCCAACAGGACTCACTTTACCTGGCTCTCTCCTTTCTTGTACTCCAGTGAACAATCCAGAAGGACGATGCGTGGATTCTTAATAAGGCGACGCATTCTGGGATGGGTTACGTCTTTATTCACCATAATTCCACGCAAAACGCATGAGTCTTCACTAAAACCACCTGGAATCTGACAGACACAAGGAAGGGAGAAAATCAGGTGAGTCAGTTTAGTCTACAAAAACTTGTGTATCTGAAAGTATCTCCTGAAGCTGTCCCACATACAGAAAAGGAAAAACGTCTCCCAAGTAACCACGGTGCATCCAGATCACTATACAAGTTTAATTTTAAGCACACACTGACTTAGATTTTAAGTGGGAAGCCATGAAAGAACTTAAGAAACTTCTAACATCCTATTGTCTGGCAACATGTTTCATTTTCCATCTTCCAAATCCAACTGAAATTATCTTTTTGACGGGTACTCTAAAAGAGTTGAAATAGCAGCTCCTGTTGGCACTGTAAATGAGCATGGCTGACAACACTGACTGAAATATCTTCAAGGATTACATCTGCGGATTGCAGAGAAGTAACACGAAATTCTTCCCAATGCACCCTACAATAAACTAGTTCACAACAAGAAAGGGGCACAAGGATAAGAAGCAGTTCAGGACAAACTCACCTTTTCTACTTTTGCATATTTTTTAATATCAATTTCTTTTCTGCCATTTTCTTCAAACTCCACAGTCTTAACAGCATCAAGAGCAATGCTACAGGCCAAGTCAGACCAGCGGTTGATCGCCTTGGTGTTTATCGCACTCTTAATTATTTTAAGCATCATCTCTTTATTGTTCACATCCACTGGAGTGCTGAGATAAAGGAAAAACCAAAGAGCAAACTGCATGTTAATTCCAAACAACAATCTAACCCTTTTGACTACCTCTCCAATTTTGCTAAGTTATATTCAACTAACACAACTGCCTGAAGGAGCAGCTTGAAGCAGTACAGAAAGTCCACATCCCTCCTCTCTAACTTCTGCCAGCCCGTACTTACCCAATTTTCTTTAGAATACTGATCATGTCATCAAGAGCCTTACGATAAGCCCAGATGATCACAGTTGGGTGCATTTGCTGTTCAAGAAAGTGTTCAGCAACAGAGAGCATCTCTCCAGCTAAAAAAAAAAAAAAAAAAAAAAGAAATATAAGTCAAAATCCCCCAAGTAAGTTAGTAGGATAATCAACAGTCAAGAAAGCAGAGCACATACCAGAAAAAATGTATCTTCTATCCACGCAGAGAGCTCTAACATCACCTATACCTTTCTTTACATTAAACTGTAGTTATCATACGGAAAGTACAACTTTCCAAAGTGTGGAGCTGACCACATTAGGGTCTCATGAACCTAGCATACTCTTGCACAGTAAAAAAACCCCTCTCCATCTCAAGATTAGTAAATAACTAAGATGTGTCTCATCATGGGCTCTGCTTAGAAAAAAGGGTGACCTTTAGCCTTTATGCAAAGTGTCTGAGTCCATCTCCTTACCAAGAATAATGACAGATGTGGTCCCATCTCCAACTTCTTCATCCTGAGTGCGGCTGATCTCTATCATTGATTTTGCGGCTGGATGCTGGACTTGAATCTGTGTAGCAGCAAGGGGTACAGATTTGTCCCAGAATATTAAAGCAGAAACATCTCACATCATTCAATGGAACAAATACCTTTAATACAATCAAAGGTATTCTGTCCAACAACAGCAAGGCTTTTTCTTCCTTTTTGAGACCAAAACCATGCCCTTGTATTTGACAGTATTGTGTCTCTTCACTGTTTTTTAGGCATTGCAGTTTTTAGGATGTTCTTTTAACAGCTCTTGCACCAGACAGACAATAATGATTTCTAGGTCTCGTCATGTGGCATTGTGAACACCACCATCTACTTAAAAGGTCTCAATGCAATTGATAATAGCTCCAATAACCGAAGAATTTGCATCAGTCTTGTAAACACTCCATGAAAACTTCCCACTCTATGATCAAACCTACATTTCTATAGAGCAAGAACACCTGCTGGATATGTTTCACTTCTCCCCAGTGAGAACCTTTCTTGGAGCAGCTGAGCTGCCTCTCAGGACAGGTGAGGAGATCACACAGCTCCACAGTCACCCAAGATTCAGGCACATTCTGACTTCATGTTAAGCAAGACAATCTTTTAGGAGAAACTTACTTCTCTAAGAATAGCATTGCCATCGTTGGTCATCACAATGCCACCCATGGGGTCCAAAAGCATCTGCAACCACAAGAGAACCAACACTTGACTGATCTGTCCCATGTGTGTCTCACTTCTAGTCAGCTGCAGCACAGGTGTTGTAGCACAGATTCTTACCTTCATCATTGCTCTTGGTCCTAAACATGTTCGGATAATGTCAGCAATAGTCTAGGAGGAATCAAACAAATGAGGTAATACAGGACAGCATCGAAGTCTAAAAAAAACTCATAGTGAAATCAGCAGCCCCTGCAAAATTTAAGTGATCCAACAACTCTGCTGTGGTTGAGATGGAGCCACGGTTAAGAATTGTATGGAAATGAGAATATGGGGATTATCAAGACACTGGAACCACACTAAATTATTATCTCAATCAGATGTCAAAACTGAGACACTTTCAGACTTTGCAGAGAAAGGGGGTTTGGTTGGTTAAATCCCTCCATGGTTATTTATAGGGTACCCATTACATGAACAATGCAGATATTTTATTTTTATACAGAATTTTTATGTAATAGTATGAAAATCTTTTGCTAACATAGAAAATTATTTTCTACATTGCTTGTTTTCTACTCTACATTCATATCGAATAGAGAAAATATGCTTCACATCCAGTTATCCCTCTAAAATATATAAATACACACAAAGGATCAGAACAGCCTGAGAATTTAGTACCTTTGCAGCAGTGATGTTTCCTGTCTGGACTTTTCTTCCAGACTCACGTTTTGTATTCTGACCTAAAGCACACAGAAAAATAAAATTAATCAACTACAATCAAGTACAAAACAACAAGGATGCAGTCACCTCTCAGTCACACATTCAACATGTGATTTCAACAGTTTGAAATTCAGAGTTCACAATACAAATGCTGCAATCATGATGAGATATACATTGATAGAAAACTGTCAGTGAAAAACAACATTCCCTGTTATAAACAGAACTCCTTGTTACCATCCTGAGACAAAGCTTTGCAACCCTGAAACAGGACCTATTACCCCAGAAAATCAAACTGCAGTGACTCACTAGGATCTGCCAGATCTCACAAAGCCAAGGAGCTGCTATTGTACGGTAGTGTTCAGTCAAAAAAAGTTAGAGACTCATGTACAGTAAGCAGAACTGGGTGAACATGAAGTTAATCCATCAATGTTACTTTGGCACATGAGGGTGAGCAGCAGCTGGGGTACCAACTGGCTCACAACTACAGCTGGAGACCAAACTCAGCCCTAGAGCATATCTGGGCTCAGGGATGCTTTTCTGCTATTACAAGCCTGGTCTGAGCATGCCCAGATTTACTCAGCAACAGATGCATGCGCACAGGGAGGTGTTAAGACAGAACAAAAGGAAACAGCTGTAAGAGCAGCACCAAGTCTCAGGGAAGCAGGCTTATAGAAAAGTGGCGGTGGGCTACAGCAGTCTGCATATTGGGTTAATAGAGAACAGAATGGATGGAGAAGAGAATGAGATACCCAAACACAAAAAAAAAAAACCCTGGGAATACCTCATGTTGCTGGATGGTGAGAAAATCATAGAATGGTTTGCGTTGGAGAGGACCCTAAAGACTCATTCCTTTCATGGGCAAGGACACCTTCTAGTGTAGTAGAACTCCAAGCTCTGTCCAACCTAGCCTTGGACACCTCCACGGATGAGGCAGTCACAGCTTCTCTGAGCAACGTGTGCGAAGGCCTCACCACCCTCACAAGGAAGAATTTCTTCCCACTATCTCACCTAACCCTGCCCTCTGGCAATGGGAAACCATCCTATCCTATCCTATCCTATCCTATCCTATCCTATCCTATCCTATCCTATCCTATCCTATCCTATCCTATCCTATCCTATCCTAATCACTACATGTCCTTGTCTAAAGTCCCCTTCCAGCTCTCTTGGACCCTCTTTAGGCCCTGGAAGGGCTCTGAGGTCCCCCTGGAACCTTTACTTCCCCAGGCTCAACACCCCCAGCTCCTCCAGCCTGTCTCCAGAGCAGAGAGGCTTCAGCCCTTGGAGCATCTCCGTGGACTCCTCTGGACTCGCTCCAGCAGCTCCAGGTCCTTCGCATACTAGAGGCCCAAGAATTGGGCTCACATGGGGTTCAAACGGGGCAGTACAAAGCAACGTGCTGAGAAAGACGCGAAAAAAGCAGAGAGCACCGAAGGCTGCCAGAAAAGGTCTGACCGCAGCGGGATTCCGAGATCTCCGGAGCAGGGCGCGGCAGAGGCTGTGGGTAGGGAGCTCGGGCCGCGCCGGGGGCGGCAGCGATACCCAGCGGATCCCCGGGAGGATGGGGAGCCCCTGCCGGAACGGGCTGTGAAAGGGCGCGCGGCCATGAGGAGACCCAACATGGCGGCGAGTCAGGCGAGCGGCAAAGCGGGGCGGGAGTCCGAACCGGCCATCCCCTCGCCCTCCGCCCCGAGAGTCCGGGCCAGGCCGGTGGAACTTACTGAGAACCAGGACGGGGCGCGGGCCCATCATCGCGGCGGCTCGACCGCGGCGGAACCTTCTGGAGCCCCGGAACTGTCGCCTCGCAAAGCCGCGACACGGCGCACCAGCTCCCCCCTCCGCGGTCGATCGCGCGTGAGCGCTGCGCCCACTCCGAGGAAACGCCCGGCGAGTTCCGGCCGGGAAGTGACGCCGGGCAGGCGGGGCGGGACCGCCAGGGGCTCCGCACAAGAGCTGTGCCCGCCGGGCCCGCGGCCGTGGAGACGGGAGGAGCCCTGCACAAAGCGAGAGGAGAGGCGGCAGGGCCCGCGGGGCGGGCGCAGAGTGGACATTTCGCTGCAGCCTCCCCGTTGCATCCGGAAGGCACCGGGTCCGAGATGCCACGGGAGACCTCGGCTCCAAAAGGCAGACCTCAGTGCCCCCTCTGGGTCAGCACGGTGGTCTCGCCCAGCGCGCACTGCAGGACCCCAGGGAAAGGAGGGATCTTGAGGCGGCATCGCCTGTCCGATAGCGCAGGCCGTGCCCGGGTCCCGGAGCAGCAGCTGCTCCTGCTGGAACGAACTGAGCCCGTGCCCCGGGCTCCGGTGTCCCCTCTTAGCAGGGCCGTTAGCCCCCCTCAGCCACCAGCGGCCATTTTAAGTCCCGGGCGGTACAGTGTCACCTTGAGGGACAAAAGGTCAGAGAATGGCACAGGGAAAAAGCCGGTGGCAGAGGACATGACTTGATCCACTGTCAGCAGAAAGCT
>VZSE01015443.1:268-11839 GCA_013398275.1 Promerops cafer
CCAAGTAACAAGTGACAGGACAAGAAGAAACAGACTTGAGCTGTGCCAGGGAAGGTTTAGATTAGATATTAGGAAAAATTTCTTCACAGAAAGGGTCATCAAGCCCTGGAGCAGGCTGCCCCAGGCAGTGGTGGAATTATCATCCCTGGAGGGATTTAAAAGTGTGGGATGTATAGATGTGGCACTTGGGGAATGTTTGTGTGGAAGCTGCTGTTCCCCACGCCAGGTCCGGGCTGGGCCGTTCAGCGGGGGTTTTCTCCTGCACTCGGCTCCCGAGATTGCGGACAGCTGCCCGATGTAATATGCAAGCTGCGAGATCGGGATAGAAGGAGGCAAACGACTTCCCTGGTGTAACACTACAGGGTTTATTAGCCCCGAGGGTCAGGGAGCAGAAAAGCCCCGATAGCAGAAAGTCTGAGGGTTTTAAGGTCCAGGGGTAGGTGTGTCTGAGGGTCAGGTGTCCAGTAGTTTTCAGGCAAGAAGGAGGATCAAGGGGAGATTACAAATGCTCATCCAACAAGGGTAAAGGGATTGGAATACATTAACTGGGAACCTATGGGTGTACTAACAAGAGAGAACTTTTGAAAACAAGGGGAAAAAAGTCAGAGAGTTACTCTATCCAGGGGGCGGGGGAAGTTACATGGTAGTTTCCTTCCAGGGCACCCATTCTGGGTGACCGTGGGATACAACATCTCTGCCTTTCTGTTTTTTTTAAAAAAATGTTGGCAGTGGCTCTCTGAAGGCACTTAAAAAAAACAAGAAAACAATTNCTCTACGATTCTACTGTTAAAAGATACAATCTAGATTTTGTCCAAAGGCTTTTATTCCTGCCTAGGGCTCGCTCTGGACCTGCAAATCTCTGTTGCAACAGTTCCCTCTGAGCTGATAGGCCCAGTAAGATGAAAGACAATCTGGGTGCCAACTGTACATGATGGAATTATATCCTTCCCAGTGTGAAGCTAACACCGCTGAGATTGTAATGCTGGAAACTGAACCATGCTAAAAGTGGAGGGAAGGAGTTCGTAAGTTCTGCATCAAGAAACAAGGAAAGATCTCCACCCACTCATTTTCACATATGAGTCTCTTGATTTGGGGCTGTGTTTAAAAAAAAAAAAAAGTCCTGTGGACAGGGGAGAGATCAGAGCCAGCTGGAGTCTATAATGTAAAGGAAGGCACTACCAGCCAGTTCAAAGTGTTAAAGCTAGTGCTCTATCTGCCTGATGTTTCCTTGCCCCCATCTCCTTCCCCTCAGGCTCTCTTCAAAGATTATTAGTTTTATATAAAAAGTTGTGCCAAAGGATAAAAGATTTGCTTCATTAAAGGCAAAACCAAGGTTTGGGTGCCCTGGTAGTAGTGTTATTAATAAAAGACCAAACAAAACCAACCCCAGAACCCCAACCTCTGCCAAGCACCCCACAGAGTAATGGTTTTGAGGTAACAGTGCAGAACGAAGTGTGTTTAGTCTTGGTTCACTCATTTCAATGCTTGGTGGTGTCAGTGTATGTGAGAAACAATGCTCACTTTTTTAAAACTTCAAAAGGTTTATTAAAACCTCAGCAAAATACAACAGGAGATTGAATAAGGAGAAACAAACAGCACTGGGAGCATAGGACTCAACCACCATGTGCTCGAGTAGAAAATGGATGTTCTACTTTTTATACCCCCAGCCCCTCCCAAAGTCTTGTCAATCAGCTCCTTCTTCACTGCTCAGTGGCGGAGATCACTTTCTTACACCTTGATTGGAAGTCGGGAGTTGCCAAAGTAACAAGCCGACCCTCCCAGGTACCCCACCTACTAGGACTATCCTGTGATAACAATGTATGGGGGAGGGGAAACATACCTATCATCTACAGAACTTGTCTTAACATATACATAATATTCACCCCTTAATTGTGAGAGCCAACCATCACATTACTTATCTATAACAGTGTACAAGACACAGACACTGCAAGAGGGGAACATAAGGACAGAGGAGCACCATCTGCACTGCAAGCACAAGTCTTCATGGGTCACCGTTAATGATATGGGTTCTGACCTGCATGACCTGAATACAAAGTAGAATTCCTGGACTGATGCAAAGATATTACCTGCTTTAAGGACTTAACCATTATGTTTTAAAGGTGGCACCTAGTCTCTATTATGATGTTAACATGTTTCTTTAAAGCTCAAAATTATTTAAAAACATGTTTAAAAACTGTTTAAAACAGTTAATCGATCAAAGCTATGATACAGTACCTAGTGGTTATTCTTTTATAAAGTAATAAAAATATTTAGGGTATTTTAAGCTTTGCAAAATGTTATTTAAAAATCCAGACTTCTTTTCAAATCACCTCCATTTACTTTTTCCAGAAAACAAGAAAGGTCTGTATTATTATGTCAGTAAGTCCACGTAATAGTGAGTTCTTGACTTCTCACACTCAGTAAATAGTTCTATCACCCAATGGGTCAATATTTCTAAAGATTACATACCTCTGTTAACATATATGCTTCCTCTGCTGTGCATTCAGCTTTTATTGTAGGATTACTTAGCATAAATATGGCTCGCTCATTGATAGAGGCCATTGCTTTGAGCACATCTGAGAGAAGAGCTGCCCAGCTCCTGCAACTCCTGAAGTAAATGGAAGCACATAAAAATAGAATCAATACTTGACTGCCTCAGGGCAGATGACAGCAACTGTAGATTAAGTTAATGTAACCCCTAAAGCCTTCCACTCAGAGCAAAGCATCATAGGCTTTTCTAGCAGCAGGAGATGGAAACCAGGCACTACTCATGGCTGCATAAAATTCTTATTTTCACAGGAACATCTAATTAATGTGTTCCAAAAGCCTATTTTACATGATTTTTTTTTTGTATTGATCTGTGCAAAAGATGCTGCCCTGGATAAGCAAGTGGGAACTCCAGGTTCTTCACAGATTATTCATCCTAGCTGGGTGTTAACTGTGCAATGCACATTGCATTGAGACCACACCCAAATACAGAGGTACAAATACATAAAAATAGTGTACATTTGTACACGGGCTACAAACTTCAGGGTAGTTACTCTGCCAAAAAACCTTTATTTTTCAAATAAATCATGAGCAAAGGAAATTTCAGAGTTGTACCAGGAAATACCTGTAATCCTATCTGACCTCTGCAGACAGCCACAGTTATAAATAAATACCTATATGCATCAGTGACCTAACAGGTATTGGTGATTTTCAGTATGAAATAGCTCCTTCAAGACATGCTGTTGTCAGATTTTGACCAGAGAAGCTGACTGGGAAAAGGAAGGTCAGAAAAACCCCAAACCCTCAAGTTAGGAAACTCCTGTAAAGCAAAAAATGCAGTGTTTGTGACTACTCTCTCCCTTGCTGCTGGTGTGGGGAATGTGTCTGGGAAAAAGGTTATATTTTTGTCTTCCTGACTTTTAGTGCCCTTCATTACAGTTTCAGTTCACTGTGGCCATGCAGTGCCTGAGAACATGCTCAAATTTTTCCAAGAAAGGTCCAACACCAGCTGGACAAGGACTAGAGGAAGCAGTTAACAAGGACACAAGATATGGAAGGAGCATGACAGCTGCAATAAAGGATGCACTGGGAGCTAACCTACAGCTCAGTATATTTTCAAGCAGAAAATTGACCGTACATTTTCATACTATTTACACCAGCAGAAATGTAGACCAGCAGAAATGTAGACCACTGTCACCAACCTCATTTGAGACATGTTAGCAAAGTAAATGCAGCAAATAACCAAATTATGGAAACACAGAAACAAAAATAACCTTACTAACCAATGATAGCTGAAGGTCAAAGTACATTCACTGCCTCTACAAAGGTCTTTGGTATCTGCTCTGAAGCCTGATATGTAAATGGTTCTTGATTGGAATCTACCTTTTGCTCTCGGCCCTATAGATAAAACATTGATTCTTTTTGTGAGAAGGACACAGAAAGGACCAGCCATGTGTACTGTGGTATTTCAAGGCATGATGCACCCCTACTTGAACCAATAAACCATATTTGTCAAACATCCATATTCTCTTATAGTCTTCCTCAGCAGAAACACCAGTTTCCATCATAGCCATAACAATGAGGTTTGCAATTCCCAGGGCAGCCTTGTGGATAAAAGGACAAGTGCCAAAAGTGGTCTGTCATCACAAAAAACATGCTGTTCAAGAGCCCCACAAAGAACATTTAATAAGTCAGCTCTGAAACACAAGCAATGTTTGCCTAGATGGGGGCAGACTCCTGGGATCAACAGTGTCATGCCTTCAAGCAAAAGAGAGAAACAGCTCTCCTGCATACTATGCCCCCATGCCTGTAGCAGTTCAGCAGCCACAATAAATCAGCCCAACCAGACATTAAGAACAAGTTAGTACTGCAACCCTTCTGTCAAGAAAGCACAGCATAGCATTCTGTGCCCAACTGCTTTCCAAATCTCTCTCTGCTCCTGATCCCTGTGATGTGGAGGTCCTTGAGCATATTAAGGGAACTTCTAGGGTAATGCCCTGGAAGAATCTGCCACAGCCTTAGAGAATGCCTCACAGCTTGGGGTGAGAAAAGGGGGCTTCTCCCATGGTGCTCTGCAGCACTATGTTTATCTGCCCTTTCCCTATAGGTCATTGCCCTTTACCCTGCCCTTTCCCTATAGGTCATTTCCCTTTGCCCTGCCCTTGTACTGCCCCTGTGCCTGCAGACCATTGGCCCCCTGACCCCATACTTAACCCGAGACACTGCCTTGTTCTCCTGTCTTTCTGTCTCTGGACTCCTTCAGCATGATTCTGCAATAAACCTCGCTGGAACTCTAAACAGGAGACCCTTTCCGTCTTTCTTCGCTGACCTAGCTGTGGTGTGAGTTCGGATTGAGTGTCTGTGCCTGCCCGAGCGCATTTCTCAGAAGATGCTTTCGGGGAGGTAGCAGTAAAACACCATCCATTTTCCACGCTGCTACACTGTGATTTATTTGCCCTTGTAGACAGAGGGCAGAAAGTAGATACTCGTACTGCTTCCCTCCATGTCCCTTCTCTTGGCTCACTGCATATGCTGTGAAGGCTGGCAGAAAAATAAGGTAGAGGGAGATGTAGAGCAGGGCTCACTGCTCAGGCAACAACATAACACTGGACAATTACTGCAATCAGGACCTTCCCCAGATAGAGAACTTTTAGTCAATTATGTTATTTTGTCAGCAGCACCACAGAAACAATTTTGCTGATATACCAAGAAACACAGTGCTGGTCCTGACACTGCTGGCCCAGTAACTAACTAGTGTCTGCTGCAAACAGCCACTCATTTAACTTAACAGGAAAACCACTCTGTAATTCCCTTCAATGCTATAAAAATTAACCAGATGTTCTTACCCTCTTTTTATTTGTCTCAGTTTGAAATGACAGTTGTCTAAGGAAGGCAGAAGCCTCCCTTGAAATGGAAAATGTTGACCCCCCCTGCCTCCGAATTTTGAAATTAAGGTGCTCACGCAAGGATATGGGAATAGAAATAACAGGTCTTTACTAGGAAAATTAAAAAAAAAAAAATACAAACGCTATAAGAAAAGAAACCACTGACAGAGTCAGAATACCATCTGACACCCTGTTAGTCAGGGTTTTGGTAACAGTCTGATGAAATGGTGGCTGCAGTCCTTCTGGATGTGGTTCTGTTGAAGTAGTGATCCTGTAGAAGGATGTAGGTTTTCCTCTGAAGGTCCAGTGGTGGTGTAGATGGGCCTGGTCTTCCTCTGAGAATCCAGTGGGAGAAGGCTCCCTGAGGTGTTCCAGATGTCAGATTTTATCCAGGTAGGAATGCTTGTCTCCTCCCCTGGGTGGAGCATCTCACAATGAGACTCAATGGCCCATTAACCAAAGATATCTCCTTGAGGGAGGATTGGTTGTGGAAAAGATAAAGAAAACTGACCCACCTGGTTTTATCAGGTGGCCACTTAACAGAAGATAACTGCTCTACCTCTGACAGTTGGTAATAGAATAAAAACTCTTAACTGAAGACATTAATAAATCATAATTTTATGGTAAACTTCCCTTCAACTACACACAAGTCCCTGATGATTTTTTCAAGTTCATGCAAGAAAGTGAAAACCTTGAGTCTTTGCAAATGTTAAACACCTTTCACATAATTACCTTTAAGCAGGTAATTCATTCTGTTTATCTCTTTCAGCTGCCTTTATATAAAAAGTTCTGCAGTTGAACTCAGAGAATGTGAGTCTGCAAGTCCTACAGAATGAGAAAATATACAGTTAAATCTCTTGTTGCTCTAGAGCACTTAAGAGAACTCACCTCTCCTGCTCCAAGGAACAGCACTTTCTGCTCTGCAAGTGGTTTACCAGTGGCTCTCTGTGCTGCCAGCAGTCCTGCCAAGGCCACTGAATCTGTTCCTGCAAAAGCAGTACAAATCTAAGGTGAGCTGAACATATCTACATGGCAGATCATGGTTTTAGGCAAAGCTTCTGCCAATACGTTAAGGAACATAAACAAAGGGTATACCTTGAATATCATCATTGAAGGTACAATATTTCTCTCTGTATTTTCTTAAAAACCAAAAAGCATTGTGGTTTCCAAAGTCTTCAAATTGGATAAGTGTGTTCTGGCCATACTAACAGAACATGGCAAATATTCCTACCACTAGACACAAAGAAATACAATCCTTTTAAAACAAATTCTGCATGTAATGAATTATCTTTGGAAACAGGATGTCCTCAGGCCTTTCACTGCTTAAAACAGTTCTGTTGGGATTTTCTTGGGTTTAGGGTTTTCAAAGAGCCAAGAGCAGTCTCTGCTTGGTGTAAAGTTATTTATTGCAGGAGGACATCAGTCTTGAAGGCAAACGATTAGAGTAAAAGGTCCGTGCTATAGTTTTGGCATAGGGTCCCAAGCGGGGGCAGCGGCAGCAGCTATTAGGCATCAAGTTCCAAGCAAGCGGCAGCAAAAGCAGCAGCAGCAACCCCACACTGTTGTTGTTTTCGTTGTCGAGGGATGGATAACATCACAATACAGGGGTTTTTATCCATAAATCATAAATCCATATTCATATCCATATTCATATCCATATTCATAAGTCATCCAGTCAGCTAAGAACACAATTCTAAAACATTCTTTCTACATCAATCTAAGCTTAGTTCTAAAAGTATGGAAAATTATGAAAAACTATGAAAAGTAGTGTCAATCCTTACACAAAATCTACGCATATAGCATATCTATTAACGCAGAGAGTTCTATCTTATTTACGTGAAATGTTTTATCTGTTCTATCTAGAAATGCAAGCAGTGTTCTGCTATGTTTTTATTATGTCTGGAGCTAAGTTACTGAACTTTAAACTGGACTTTAGGGCTTCAGGGCCTATGCTAGCTAACAGTTTCTTAAGGCACTTAGAGTTTATTTCTACTTACTTAAAACTACTTACTTAAACTTATTAACTTACTTATTTCTACTTACTTAAAACTAAGACTTACACTTCTATTTCATGTCCATGTGGCTTAATATATTTTAATTTCTCTAGAGGCTTTAATTTAATCCCTGCACCCCTCTGTCTCCCTGAGGGAGTCAGGGAGGGCTCTATTTCATGCATTCCAACACAGTTCCATCTCCATTCTGTGCATATTTAACAAATAACTACAAGAAGCATGTTCTAGATCACAGAGAAAATCACTACAGAGCCAAAAATGCAGTCATGTCTTTTGACTTTTAGTTCTATCTTTATTCCTTAAATGACTGTTTCAAGGACAGTGTGTTAGGGGGTTTTTGTGCCATCAGTTTTGCCATACTTCCGTGCAGAATATTCAGTGTCATACCTGTCTGTAATGGCTTCCATAAATTCCTCAATTAGGTCATCATAGACCTGTGAGCGATCCCTTTTTTGGTATAGGCCCATATAAAATGGATCTTTTAAGAGTGTCTGAAAAAGAATAAATCAAAGAGCAGCAGGATGAATCACTTCCTCAGTATATGTTTTCCAGAATTCACAGTAACACATTTCACACCAAAAGATACTGCATTTATATAGCCACTGTTACTGCCTCTAGTCTATATCAATGTTCAGTGATTTCAGCTTGCACTTGAGGTTGGTGATGGCTGCTTTTATAACAGAACAAATCAATACTATGAACAAACTGCTTTAATAAATCTGATTCACATTTCCAGCTTCTTAAAGTCAGGTCAACCTGACTGTCCATTTTAGTGTTCCAGCCATCAAATTACTTCCAAATGCACCATTTCACTGCCAAATTAATTGGTGTTTTTCAATCACTGATATGTAACTGTACAGTGGGTTCCAAATCATTTACCCTTACATAAAATACTTGGTTTTATATTAAATAAAAGCACTCAAATAAAAATTTTCTCTTATAGTACTAAATACTCTTAAATACTTTTCATAGGGATAACTTATGGCAGGCCAAGTTCAGTCACACTCACTGTATTATCAGTTCCAACGTCGATGCACACAGGCAAGCATTTGTCTGGATGTATTCCTGCACAGGCTGTATACACAGTTTTCCTACTGGAATTCCCATCCCATACACACCTAGGTCTCCAAGACCCAATATTCTTTCTCCATCAGTGACGACAACAGCCTGAAAACAAAAGCAGGAAAAATTATATATAATCATTGTAATTTATAAAGTTCAGAGCAATACCAGTTGAGGGCTTTTTTCTGGGGAAAAAAATCAGGTATGTTTGCACAGCCAAAGAATAGATTACAAGGAATATTTCACTTGAAGCAATAATGATTAAATGATAGAATCTGCTATGCTCCTTTTTTTTTTTTTCTGAAATCCACTGCCCAAATCCTTGAAAGCTAAGTGAGAAGGATCCATGCTGCTGTGTGGACCTGTGGCTTGTAACTTGGGTTTATGATTTCCACTTGTAAATCCAGACATCAAAAATTTGTATAATTCTATGATGATATAAAGTATCAATCACCTCATCTCCTCTTGTGGTTCTCAATCCCACTGGGTGATACAGGATTTAACAGGAAAATCTGTGCCTTCCTACTACTATGTCCTAATCCGAGGACAAGATCACCTTTTCTACTGCTATGTAACACAGTAAGCAAGACGCAGAGTGCATCCCCCAACTTTATGAAATAAAATAAAAAGTTTGGCAAGTCTAGTTCTCATCATCATTGTTTACTCAAGCCATAAACCTCATATTTAGGATAAAATACTGCTCTTCAAGATATGCATTATCTTCATTAGCTATATTTTGCCATCATGGTCAAACAGCCAAGGATGCATTATTAAGTATTTACATTTCCATCAAATACTAATAAATCTTAAGAAGCTCAACTGAGATTAAATAACAACTATAAAAAAATTATATAGTGGTAGTATCTTAACATCATTCTCTGGCCAGTTGTTCACAATTGACCTTATATGGCCTCTGTCTGAGATAGAGATAAATAAGCCTCTGAAAGAAAAAAGCAGAAACATTTTAGAGGTGGCAATTAGAAATTTCCCCTTGCTTTGTAAAACTAAATGTAAAACAGGACAATTTCCTTAAAATTGAAAGCATTGTAATAATGGACATAAATCACTCAAAGGACAATTTCTAATACAAATGTCTATTTGGCTACTTTGACACTCTAAAATAAGAACACAGAGAAAATACTTTTCATTATGCTACCTGGATTTTACACCACTACAGATATTCACCTTTAGAACTCCTCTAGGGCAAAACATCTTTGATGTTATCATCAGACACGATATGAAAAGGGAACATGATCCTAAAGTGTGGCTTTACCTTAATGAATCTCTGTTCATTACATTACACAAGATGAGGGGAGAAAAAAAAGGAAAAACAGGGACTGAGCATACTGTCTTCTCCAAGACCAGAAGGAGAACAGTGCTTCCCACTTCTGAGTGCTCCTCCATAGGAACATGGGAGGAGAGGCAAAGGAGCAGAAAGGAGCAGAGGTGAAGTGTCTGTCTTTCTTCTGCTCGAGCAAGCCCTCTTGCTAGAAGGAAAGGTGGCATGAAAAGCTCAGCAGAGGTGGTAACAGATAAATTACCAACACTTGGAAAGTGCTGATTCTTGGAAAGAAAGGAAGTTGAGTACCATTCCTAGTTCCAGTCCATTCTGCTGTTTCTTGTACAGACAACTTCTAGAGGGGGACAGTTTTCAAACTGGTCTTTAATACATACAGAGATGTGGAAGAGGAAAGGAAGTATGTGAGAACTAAGAGTATATCTTTCACATCCCCTGCCCCACATCAGGAGCAAAACCATGTGTTTCTTACTGTCTTTATCACAGCAACCATGTCCTCATGGCAGCAAAGGATTAGCCCTTCCTCCACACAGCATCCAAACCCTCAAGCAAAAGGACTCCAGAAATATACTTTGAATTGCGGTGAGAATATAATGGAAATTAGCTGAAATGACTGCCAGTCTGAACTGATTTCCTCAACAGAGATAATAACCTGAAGAGATGTTTTAAAGTCACTGCTGAACCCAAACCAGATCCCAGCCAAGCCATATTTACTGTGTCAGAACAACTGAAAGCTGACTCGCAGTAGCACAGCTTTAATACAGGGGCTATCTGCATCCAGTGGAATCTGCTGAGCTACCATGACTCAAGCCTCTCCGTTCCTGCTTTGCCAACATCTGTCCTCACCCACTGCTCGCTGGCCTCTGCTCCTGCATTTAAGATGTCATGCTGTGCTGCTCTGCAGAGCACTGTGAAAATTTCTCCAGCACTGGGCCCCTTTGCTATCAGAACAAAAACATTGGTCACAGCTCCAATCCTGCCAGAACCATGATTAGCCTGAGTTTCCTCCAGCAAATCTGCTGTACAGGGATGCAGGCACTCATGTTTCTGCCTCTGTGCAGGCTGTGTGCAGGGTTGCACAGGAGAATATACCTAATGAATCTACCTGAAGTTACCCTTCTTGAACAGAGGGTGAAATCAGATGACCTCCAGAAATCCCTTTCAATCTACACTTCCCTCCAAATGTCCTGTCCTGACACAGATCCTCAGACTCACAGATGTGATTTGGAGTTGGAGAAAGCCACAGCACTCTCCTCAGAATTAAAAAGCTGTACTGCATCTAGGAAGAGCTGGAAATGGGGCTGAAGCCCTGCACTTGCAGTATTTAGTGACACATTATTATTGGTGATGGAGAGAGACAGGGACAACTGACTGGTGATCAGAATCCGAATTTACTGTGGACTACATATGCTTATATATCATTCGAGGAAGGCTAGCAATTTTTTACTACAACGATTGGGTTAATCATCACACAAACTTATACACTTTTGCAACATCTCTTCTACTTGCAGAAATTGATTCAATCTTCTTTCCTGTAGCCAGTCTGATCCAATCTTCTTGCAATCTTCAAAGCTCTGTTTGTTCTTGCCAAGGCATCCTGATTTTCAAATCTCTTATGCTAATCAGGTCCAAAGTACAACACATTATCACTTCTGTTTTCAAATGTTCTGTTTTCCAGTATAAACTGGGTCCTGAGATATTATTTAATCAACTTTTACTTCCTTGAATTGGCACAAATCTTATGTAGATTAATCCAAAGAAAAATGAAATTTCCAAACTTCAGGCAAGTATACAGAGAAAATGACAACAAAAGTAGCAGCAATATAGA
>VZSE01015446.1:0-11252 GCA_013398275.1 Promerops cafer
CACCATCCCTGGAAGTGTCCAAGTGGATATTTCAGGATATGGATTTGTGGACGTTGTGGTGTTTGCTCAAAGGTTGGATTTGATGGATTTGGAGATCTTTTCCAACCTTAATCATCCCAAAATTCCAAGTTTTGGCCTTTCCAGAGCAGAATTTGGAGGCTGCCAATGGAAAAACTATCCGGAACAACGGGAGAAACCGGAAATTCCAAAGAAATGACAAAAGAATTCCTTCCTATGAAACCAAGGGGTAAAATTCCCAAGTTTTTAAGGCATTTTAAGGATTTTGTGGATTCTACATGGAAAACTGAACAAATCCAGTGGAAAGGTGGGAAAAAGAGCCATGAATTCAGGGATGGAATTCCAAGATCTAAAAATAGATTATCCAAACCCTCGGGAGGCCTCGGACACAGGGATGATCCTGCGGGGAGGATTCCTCCTTCCTTCCTCTTAGAGGTGACCTCTCCAAGACTTTTTCGGGAATATCTTCCCAATTCCTAGGAAGGAGGCTGAGATGCAGGAATTCCAAGGATCTGGGATGTACGAATGCCGGCGTGATGTCACAGCATGGAATATTCATGTTTTTATGGATCGGAAGGGATTCCAACATCACAAATGGAACAAAAACCAGGATAAAAGAGCAGCAAAGTCACAAATCCCAAAATTCCAATTTTCTTTTTTTTCCTTTCTGGATTAAACCACCCCTGGCTCATCATGGGCCGTGTTTTATTATCCAGATTATTTTGTGGGATTTCTCTTCCCTTTTCTTTGGTTTTTTTTTTGGAAAGGACACGGAGCCCTCAATCCACAAGATGTCAACGAATCCCTGTCCCAGCTCCAGAGGGGAAAAATTCCCTGCATGTCCTTGGGAGCAGGAACTTGTTTATAAATCCCGGGATAGAACAGCAGCAGGGCGCTGCTGACTCATTCCCAACGTGACTCATCCCAAACTATCCCAGATCCTTCCCCTCTGGCTCTTCCCGGCCTCCCTCCAGGTTTTTTTTTAGGCTCCTTAGCCACACTCCAGCCCCTGGCATTTGGGATCGTGCCCTTGGAATTGTGGCACGGTTTTCCAGCCTGGTTCTCCCGGTGGTGGAGTTTGTTTCGGAAGAGATTCCCGGCCAGTGGCGCCTGCAAATCCCACCTTGGAATTCCCGGTTTTTTATGGAGGCCGTGAATGGAGATGGGAGGAATATAGGAAGGACATGGAGGTGTTGGAGAGAATCCAGAGGAGGCCCCGGAGCTGGAGTCAGGCTGGGAATGCTGGGAATATTCCCCTGGAGAAGGGAAAAACCCAAGGAGAGCTCAGAGTCCCTCAAGGGGCTCCAGGAGAGCTGGAGAGGGACTGGGGACAAGGCCTGGAGGGACAGGAGCCAGGGAATGGCTCCCACTGGGCAAGGGGAGATTGGGCTGGGATCTTGGGAAGGAATTGCTGGCTGGGAGGGTGGGGAGGGGCTGGAATGGAATTCCCAGATTTGCTGTGGCTGCCCCTGGATCCCTGGGAATGCCCAAGGCCAGGTTGGGATGGGATTTTCCACCAATTGGTGCCTGAAGGCTCAGGGAATCCATGGGAAAAGGGCACGGAGTGGCCTTGGCAGGGAAGAGTCATTCCAGAATAAAACAATTCCCAGTGTCCGTGACAAAATCCATCAGGATGGCAACAAACCCAATCCATGGATTTATCCAGCAAAATCTCCCTAAAGCCTCTGAAGTAGGCAAAGGCGGCTGGATTTCTGTGGGAATAGCAGATGGAATTTTGGAAAACAGGGAACAAAGTGGCCTGAGTTGTTAGGATTTGGAGGAGTTTAATTTAAAATGAAAAAGGAAGAAAAAGTGGGGGAGAAAAAAGGAGGGGAAAAAAAGAACAAAAAGGAGAAAAAAAGAGGGAAAAGGGTGACGAAAAGGGTGACAAAAAGGAGAACAAGAAAGAAGAGAGAAAAAAGAAAAGGGTGTAAAAAGGAGGAAATAAAAGGAGGAAAAATTGAGGAAAAAAGAGAGAAAAAAGGGAAAAAGGGTGAAAAGCAAAGAAGGAAAAAAGAAGAATAAAGGGAGAAAAAAGGAGAAAATAAAGAGATAAAAGGAGAATAAAAGGAGAAAAAAGGAGGGGGAAAGGAGGAAAAAGAGGGAAAAGGGAGAGAAAAGGAAATAAAAGGAGAGAGAAAAAAGGAGAGAGGAAAAAGAAAAGGGTAAAAAATGGAGGAAAAAAAAGGAGGAAAAAAAAGGAGAAAAAAAGGAGAAAAAGGAAAAAAGAGAAAAAAGTGAAAAAGAAAGGAGAAACAAAGGAGAAGGAAAAGAGGAAAAAAATGGGGGAAAGGAGGGAAAAAGGGAGGAAAAAAAGAGGGAAAACAAGTAGGAAAAAGGGGGAAATAAAGGAGAAAAAAGGGAGGGGGAAAAAGGAGAAAAAAATGGGAAAAAAGAACAAAAGGGAAGGGAGGGAAGGGCTGGAAGGAGCGGGGGGAAAGGGAGGGTAGGGAAAAGTCCAGGAAAAGTTGGGAGAAATCCCAGAATGGCCACACCTCCCTGTTCTGAATTTAATCTTAACTCTTCTTTCCTCATCCCAAAGAGCTGGGCCCAAATTCCAGCTGAAACCACTGGGAAAAAAATGGCCGGATCCAACAAGCTCAGTATTGGAGCAAGGAAAAATGGGAAAGGCCTTATCCAGGTGTAGCTCCCAGCCTGGAAGTGGTCTGGGGTTAAATCTTCCTAATTTGGGGTTTTTAATTAATTTTAATTCTCACTCTAATTGGAAAATCCCAATTACGCCAGAATTCTGTCCTTGTTTCAGAGGTTGTGGCTCTTCCCTGCAGCATCTCTTCCCAAATTTTGTTCCTCATTTCCCAAATCCTATAAATGGATTCCCTCCCGAACTGGCAGAACAGGAGCTCTGGGCCAACCAGGAGCAGCTGGAAAAGTTTGGAATTCCCAAACAGGGAAAATAAGGACACATCCCTGGCTGGGGCAGGCTGCCCTTTCCCAGAATTTCCATGAAAAATGCCGGGAAGGAGCCTGGCTTCCAACATCCAGGTCTGATTCTGGCTTCCTTATGGATTTTCCAGGAGGGGTTGGACAGGTAGGAATGTCTGAACCTGGGGATTCCTGGAATTTTTCCCTTGAAATCCCAATTTTCTGCTGTCAAAAATGAAGCACCCACCCCCACGGAATGCAGGGTGGATTCCATGGGTTGGAATTCCCTGGATTCTTCACCTGGAACAAGGCTGAGAAGGGTGAATTCATTATTTTTATCCATGGAAAATCATCCTGGAAATCTTTTCCTTTTGCAAAGCTGGAATTTGACTTTGAAGAGTCTCTATATCCAGACGTGCTCCCGAATGCTCCGACAGGGAAGTTTCCTTTGGAATATTATCCTAAAAAAACCCTCAAGGCCCATGGGCAGGTGCCTGTGCTCCTTCCCTTGGATCTAGGACACAACCAGGAATTCGGGAATTGCTTGGAATTAGGAACCACACTCAGGTCAGTTCCCTGTGTCTCAGTTCCGGGAATTCCAGCTCCTTTCCTGCCCCTTTTCCCTAAAAACAGGAGTTTCTCGATTCCCAATGCCTTGGAGAAGCAAACCTGCAGCTCCAAGCATGGAAAAATGCTGGAATGTCATGGATTTACCCACTTTGGACACATCCCTTGGGATTTTGGGTGGTGATCCCATCTTTCACTGCTCCCTGAGTTCCACCTCAGCTTTCCCTGGGATGGCTCCTCACGGAATGTTGGGAATAGCTGGAATCTGGGAATTTCTATCCCAGACCTGAATTGTTTCCACCCAGGTGTGACTTCCTGGCTCTGGTTTGATTCCTTCTCTTTTCCAAAGGAATTTTTAGGGAGAAACACAGCGGGATCCATCAGAGGTGTGGAATAAATGATGGAATTCCATCTTGGAATTGCTGTGAGGCATCAAAATCGGGAATTTTCTCTTTCCAAGGGAAAACCAAAAGCTCTTGGAGAGGGAAAAATGAGGTTGGGATCTCCCTCCTCAGGCTTGGATTTAAGGAGAAGCCAGAGGGAATTTGGCCCAGAATTCCGACTGAATGGAGCAATTTTATGGATTTAGGCACCTCGGATGAAAGGGAAGCTCTTGGTTTGGCTATTCCCAAAAAACACATCCTGGAATTCTCTGTTCCACAGGAGACATCATTCCAAGATATCTCCCTGGCTCCATCCAGCCGGAAAAGCTCCCAGCTCCACGTTTTTCCCTTCTCCACCCTGCTGACCTTTAAGAACAATTCCAAAGCCGAGTGCTTTTCCAAACCCTCTCATCCCAAAAAATCTGAGCCTCCAACACCAGCCCTGCCAGCATCTGCCAGGAGACACTTCCAAGTTTTTTTATGGCTTCATAAAGTGGGGATCAGGGGGATTTTTCCACAGGAGTTGAGGAAGAAAGGAAAGACTTTCTCTGCTTCTTTTTCTCCGGGTTTTTTTTTGGAATTTCACTCCTTTCATTTGGGGAAGGAGAATAAAAATAACCCCTGGATTTGGGGGTTTTTTCCTAAAAAACAGAGCGGGATTTGTTGGTGAATCCCATAAAATTTTTGTTCCTCTCTTTCCCTCTCTCGAGCACTTTTCCACTCTAATTTTATCCAGATGCTTTTCCTACTAAAACCCTTCCCTTTGGATTTTCCCTGTTCCCCACCTCTACATCTGCAAGGACCTTTTTCCTTGATTTCTCTCCCATTTTTCCAGCTATTCCTGAAGATCTCTGGACTCTTCTCTTCCTGAAGTCTCTCCCTCCTCGATTTCCTGGCTTGGAATTTTATCTGGATTGCTGTTTTCTCTTTGATGAATAATTATAAATTTTTAATTAATTCATATTAATAATTAAGTGCTCTAGCCCTAATTAATGGCAAAGCCAAACCGAGAAAAGTTTTCTCCACTTCCCATTCCCAATTCCAGCTGGAGGAAAAGGGATCTATCTGGAATTAAAGTGGGGAAAAGGCAGCAACAAATTTAGGGAATAAAATTATGGAAGTGCCGGATGTTGTTTCCCAAGATCCTGTGGAAACGGAAGAGTTAGGAGACACCTTGGCCACCATCCCTGGTCCCATCCTGTTCCTGAGGGTCACATCTCCGCCTCCAGATGGATCCTGGCTGTTTCCACGGATCCCTGAGCTCCGTGGGCTCCGAAGGCCGCGTATGGAATTCTCTGCCATGCTGGGAACAGAAATAATCCCGGAATTAGGAGCAGCTTCCCTCCAGTCAAATTCCAGAACCTGCCAAGGAGGATAAGGAGCTGATCCAAGGCTGGGAAGACACCGGGATTTGGGAATGGCAAATTCCTTATCCCTTTCCTTGTGTCCAGAAGAAATCAGCACCTGGATTTTGACCAGGAATAAAAATGCCGGATTTTGCTTAATTTTCTGTGCCAGAGCCTAATCCAAGGATCGGGAACTGGACATCACACCATGGACACCTGTGTTTTCCAGGGAAATGGGAAAGGAAAGGAGCACTCCAGCATTCCCAGCCCTAATTCCGAGATGCCGCTTCCAGTGCCTTGAGAAGTTGAGGATAAGGTTCAGATCCCTGAGGTTGGATATGGAATTCCATTTGGGATGTCATGGAATACCCACAATGCTGTTGGATAGGAGAAAAAGCCAAGGAAAACCCTTTCCCTTCTAGAAAGGCTGAGGAAGATCAGTGGGAATCAGGATCAGGGAATGGTTTGGGTTGGAAGGGTCCTTAAATCCCATCTGGATCCAGCTCCAGGAACCTTCCCGTATTCCAGGTGGATCCAAGCCCCAGTGCCCAAACTGGCCTTGGACACTTTCCAGGGATGGAACATCCAGAGCTCTTCTGGGAACGGGGAAATGGCTGTAGATACCATTCACTTCCCTGGGAACTCCATTCCAGGGCAGAGTGGCCTTTCCAGGAAAATTCACATTCTCCATGAGGGAGGAACATTCCTTGTTCCTCAGTTCTACACCGGAATGGGATCAGAGGCTGCTCAAAGATTTTGGAATTTCTAGTGAAGCCCAGTGGGAGCAAACCCAGCTGAGGCCCCAAGAACTGTCTGGAATGGAACAATCTCTTTTCCATGGACACACCTGGTCATGGAGCAGAAAACTGGGATTGGGGAGGACAGGGATGGACACTGGAGCAACCTGGGACAGTGGGAGGTGTCCCTGACCATGGAAGGGGTGGAAGGGGATGGGATTTAAGGTCACTTCCAACCCAAACCATTTCAGGGTTCTGGAGCCCCTCTGCTCTGGAGCCAGGCTGGGAGAGCTGGGTATTTTCCCCTGGAGAAGGGAAAAATCCAGGGAGAGCTCAGAGCCCCTTGCAGGGCCTGAAGGGGCTCCAGGAGAGCTGGAGAGGGACTGGGGACAAGGCCTGGAGGGACAGGAGCCAGGGAATGGCTCCCACTGGGCAAGGGGAGATTGGGCTGGGATCTTGGGAAGGAATTGCTGGCTGGGAGGGTGGCGAGGGGCTGGGCTGGAATTCCCAGATTTCCCTGGATCCCTGGGAGTGTCCAAGGCCAGGCTGGACATTGGGGCTTGGATCCACCTGGGAGAGTGGGAGGTGTCCCTGGATGGACATTGGATGAGCTTTAAGGTCATTCCCACCCCATTCCATGATTCTGTGAGTGCAGCAGCCGGGATCAGCAAGCACCTGAACATTGGGAATGCAGGAAAATCCATTGGAGAATCTTCCTGGGCACGGCTGGAATATTCAACTCCAGGCCGGACAGAAATTCCCAACTCCCAGCACAGTCCAGCAAGGAATGGCCATTCCCAATCCAGGAGAGGACTTGGAGTTTAAATTTAGCACCAGATCCAACCTCTCCGGAATGGACGCATTCCTTAAAAAAGCTGGGCCATTCCCTTGGAATATTTCAGGTTCACCATACGGCTTCTGGGAGCCGTGGCTGCTGACTCATCCCGAAAAGATTCCCACTTCCATCGTTTGTCACAGGTCACTTTGACTAGAACGTGAGCCATCCCCGCAGCCTTAAACCCCTCCAGAACTGGGAATGTCAACAACAACACGGAACGCCTGGGATTGATTTTCCCTTTGGAATCATGCGGGATCCGTGGCGGAATTTCAGTTGGAAAAGCTCTGGTTTCCTCTCCCTCCCTGCCTGACTCACTGCTCCCGTCCCTCCTGACCTTTTCCATGTGCAACCATCCGAGTGCCACCAAGAAGCAGCTGGAATTCCAACTTTTCCAAAGGGGCTGCAGGAGGAGCTCCTGGAGATGCACAAACCATCCCAGAGAAAGAGGAGGATGAGCAACGATCCTAAAAAAACCGATGGATTTGGATTTAATTCTGTTCCAAAAGAATAAAAGGAAAAGAAAATTAGACCTCACTCCGCAGGCACGGTGGAAAATCTGGGAAGGATTTAATTTTTTTTTCCCTGATTTATTCCTTAAGTTTTTATTCCCTGGTTCCTTTTTGATGGATTTAAAAAAAAAAACAGGGAAGAGGGGTGGAACTAAAAGGTCATTTTGGGAACAGGAATTGTCAGGGACAGGGATGATCCACACAGATATCTCCCATTTCCAGCAGCAAATTCCCAATCCTATAAATTATCCTCATTTCTGCTTCTTCCCTCTATCTCCTTCCAAATCCATGCTGGAAAAACAGCTCCTACACCATTCCTGGGGATTTTTTGGGATGAAGCGGGGTGGTTTTATTTAATGCCGTGTCTTTGCCCAAAGCTGCTTCCCAAATGGGGTTAAAATTCCACGTGGACAGCGGGATGAGGGGGAATGAGGGGGGAAGGGATGGTGGGAAGCGCTGCTCTTCCCGAAGGAGATAAGGCATGGAAAAGAACCCCAGGCCAGATGTTGGAAATATCAGGAATGAAGGATTCCTGCAGGGAGGAAGGGAGAACGGGAAAATCCTTAGGGAAGAAAAACACCAGGAGAGGATTAAGAAATGATTGACAAAGGAATGAATGGGAGATTCCAGAGGGAGGGAAAAAGGACCTCGACACCTCTGCTTATCCCTGGAATTCCTCTGAGCGAGGAGCTATGGAATGACCTTAACCTGGAAGTTTTAGGGAAACTCCAAGAATTCCATCCTCAGGAACCTGAGGAGCAGCTCCAGGATGTGAAAGGAACAAACCAACCACCCGTGCCAGGAGTTTTCCTTTAAAATCCATTCAAATCCCGAGTTTCACCTGCTCCGGAAGCAAGGTTTGGAGGGAACAGTTAATTCCTCCCGTTCTTCCCGACATTCCCTGCAATCCAACCATGGGAATGTGCTTTTCCCTAAATAATGGGAATATCCACCCAGCCTTGGGGATCCTTTTTTGCCTGGATTCTGCTCTACTTCATCACATCCCATTCCATGGATTCCCACAGGGAAAAGCGCTTCAAACAATATCCATTGTGGAATCCGCTTGGAATCCTAAAAATAAGGAGATTGTGCCCTCATATGGCGAAAGGAGTGATGGAATTTTTTCGGGAAGAGGTGAAGTTTTCCAGGTCAGGAATTGTTTACGCTCATCCCCGGGTTGCCCTCAGTGGTGGCTGTTAAACATTCCTGAAGTTTATTTTTCTTCCTTCATCCCGGGATTTTACCCTCCTTGGGATGGTTGGGAAAGCTTCAAGGAGGCCCTTGAGGGATAAATAAATAACGGAGATGGGATGGAGTGGGAAGGATGGAAGGGTTGGAATTAACTCCAAGTTGGAAGGGCTGGGGTTTGTTCCCACCAGAAGAGGTCTGGGCAGGGCTAAAATCCCAGGAAGTGTCCAAGGTCAGGTTGGAGCCACCTGGGACAGTGGGAGCTGTCCCTGAACATGGATGGGGTGGAAGGGGATGGGATTTAAGGTCACTTCCAACCCAAACCATTCCAGGATTCTGGAGCCCCTCTGCGCTGGAGCCAGGCTGGGAGAGCTGGGAATGTTCCCCTGGAGAAGGGAAAAATCCAGGGAGAGCTCAGAGCCCCTTGCAGGGCCTGAAGGGGCTCCAGGAGAGCTGGAGAGGGACTGGGGACAAGGCCTGGAGGGACAGGAGCCAGGGAATGGCTCCCAGTGGGCAAGGGGAGATTGGGCTGGGATCTTGGGAAGGAATTGCTGGCTGGGAGGGTGGCGAGGGGCTGGAATGGAATTCCCAGATTTGCTGTGGCTGCCCCTGGATCCCTGGGAGTGCCCAAAGCCAGGTTGGACATTGGGGCTTGGAGCCACCTGGGACAGTGGGAGGTGTCCCTGCCCATGGATGGGTGGGAATGAGATGATCCCCTCCCACCCAAACCATTCCATAGTTCCATAATTCAATGAACTCAAACAATCTTTTATACATATCTCCATATATTGTCATTCCATGGAATTTGATTTAGGGGGAACCACAGCTGGAATTAAGGTTCAGACCAGAGCTGTTAATTCCAGAACTTGGAGAGCTGAGGAAAGCCAGGAAAATGGGATTCAAAGCTGGGACAATGGGATTCAAACCCATGGAATTCATCTCCAAAGGGAGAAACCACCTCCTGCCCCTGCTGGCTCCGGGTGGATGAAGAATTCCTGCTTTTAATCCCAGCAAAGCAGGATTAGGTTTGAGAGGAAAAAAGAAAGTTGAAGGATTTAGGGATAAGGATGCTCTTCAAAGGATTTTCCCAGGATTTTTCTGGATATGCCAGGTGAAAACTGGAATTCCTGAGCTGTCCCTGAACTCGCATCCAAAGGGAAATCCCTTCCAGCCCCACATTCCTTGGATTTTATATTCCCGCAGAATTCCAACCCTTCCACTATCCCAGAGCCCAGCCAGGTCCTGGGAACAGCCTCCTCTTTCCCAGGAATTCTTTGCCATCCTCTGGAACTTTGGGAAGGAATCCACCATTCCTATGGACACATCCCTGGTGGAATTCACGTTATCCCACACCTGGGTCATTCCTGAAGTTCTCTCCTTCTCCATCTCCCTCCAGCATCCAGGAAGATTCCAAAGGGCATCAGGGCAGTGGTGGAATTCCATCCATAAAATCCTTCTTTTCCGGCTTTCATGGCAGCCTGACCTTGCCAGGGAATCTCTTTGGAATGTCGGGAGCGTTGAATTTATTAAGGACATTTGTCCCGGCCGCATACGGGTGTTTCCATTTAAATTCATCCCTGTTTTCTTGATCCAAAGGAATTCCTTGCCTCCACTTGACTCATAAGGAAAACTTCTTAATATCCGTCATGGGATCAGGAAATATGGGAAGTGACAAATTCCTATGGATTGAAAGGACCTTGGAAAACGGTGCTGGCTTGGGAAAATCAGCTTTTTTCCAGCAAATTCCATGAAAATTTGTTCCTGCTGCTGCTGCCGAAACAAAATCCAGGATTTCCAGTTTGGGATCCAGGTGGTCCCAAGGGTCCATCAGCAGCTTCTGTGGGATATAAAAAATTCCAAAGTGGAATTTCTGGGATTTATGGAAAGGCTCCTCTGTCCCACTCCCTGCTCCAATGGGGCCATCCCAAGATTGTGTCTGGATGGATCTGGAATATTCCCAGTGAGGACACTCCACAGCCTGTCCAGGATCTGTTCCAAGGATTTTTTCCTCCTGTCCAGCTGGGACTTCCCGGGATCAGTTCCTGCCCGTTCCTTGTGTCCCATGGAGGAGATCCTGGCCCATGATCCAACACTTTCCCTTTGGATCCCAACAGGGATGAGGTTCCCTCTTCCCTGGAAGAGCTGATTTGGGATCAAAAAAACCCCTAAACCTCCTCAAAAATTGTTTCCCTCCTTTTCCCCCATCCTAGAAAACCACTGAGCCATGGAATTCTGGAATGGTTGGGTAGGGAGGGACCTTAAATCCCATTCCCACCCCATCCAGGGGCAGGGACACCTCCCACCGTCCCAGGTGGATCCAACCCAATCTTGGACACTCCCAGGGATCCAGGGAAATCTGGGAATTCCATTCCAGCCCCTCGCCACCCTCCCAGCCAGCAATTCCTTCCCAAGATCCCAGCCCAATCTCCCCTTGCCCAGTGGGAGCCATTCCCTGGCTCCTGTCCCTCCAGGCCTTGTCCCCAGTCCCTCTCCAGCTCTCCTGGAGCCCCTTCAGGCCCTGCAAGGCCCCATTTTGGTCACTCCAAAGTTTTTCTTCTCCTGGCTGAACATTCCCGATGCATCCCGGGATGTTTTTTCTTGGTTCTCGATTCCCGAAATCCCTCCCAGTTCCATAGGATTTTATTCCAGACTCGGAATCCTGGTCCCTGTGGCATTTAGATCACCTCGCCCCTCCAAAAAAAGGTTCAAAAATAATTCCGAAAATTCCCTTACTAGAAAGCAAAGAATTCCTTTTGTACAGGTTTATACTGGTTTGTACTGGT
>VZSE01015464.1:5275-19912 GCA_013398275.1 Promerops cafer
CCCGTTGCGGCGGGCGGGTGTCCTTTGTGGGGTTCCCTCGTGGCAGTGGTGGGCGGGCGTCCCCTTTTTAGGGTCCCCCCGTGGCAGGCTTGGGGTGGTGGCAGGGGTCCCATGGCAGGTCCTCCCGCGACAGTGGCAGGCAGGGGTCCCGCGTGGGGTGGCCCCGCGGCAGTGGCGGGCAGGAGTCCCTTTTGGGGTCTCCCTTGGGCACTGGCGAGCAGGGGTCCCTTTTGGGGTCTCCCTTGGGCAGTGGCGGGCAGGGGTCCCTTTTGGGGTCCCCCGTGGCAGGGCTGGGGCCCGGCTGGGCAGCCGAGAACTCTCCGGAAGAGTCTTGCCCTGGTGACGTGTTCGGTGGCGGAGCCGCCGTGCCGTGTGAGCCCACGCAGGGAGGCACCGCCGCGGGGCTGGGGGGACGCGGCTCCCGCTCCGGGGCTGGCTCCTGTCGCCTCCGTTCCCTCTGGCCTTGCGGGACTTGCTTGGCTCTTCTTGCCCCTCTCTACGAGGGAATGTGCCCGCTGCCAAAATGTTCTGCCCTCAGCAGCTGTTGTGGAGCGGCTGCTGTGCTGCCCCGACCTGCCTTGGGCTCGCTGTGTTCGGTGACATTCGGCTGGTGACACTGACTGTCCTGCTGGGCGCCAGCGTTCAGAGCTGGTTTTTCTAGTGAAATTTGGAATTATGGTTGAACTTGGGCATGCTGTTACTCCATTCTCCTGTTTGAAAGGGGGAGCATCTGTTGAGAGTATTCACACGTGTTCGGTTCACGTTTTGTGTAATTCAGGGGAAAGAGGAGCCAGGCAGGGCTGTGCAGCTGCTCCGTGCTGGGCTGACTCTGTTTCACTGAGACAAACACCTGCAGAACTCGCTTCCCAAGATCTCCCACCCTCAGGAGGAGGAGAGGATGCTCGAGTGCTGACCCTTTGAAACGGGAGCTGCTGTAGGAGCTCCGGCCTGGCTGGGGGTGATGCGATGGGATCTGGTTACTCTTCTCAGCCTCTCAGCCAGGACCAGAGCAGGGTTTAACTGGTGGAGCCCCAAATGGAGCTGAGGGACTGCCATGGAGTCAGTTCCAGAGTGTCTGAGCTTCGTGGTGCTGAGACCATGGGCAAGACTTCGAATATTGTCTCAGTGCTCCGTGCACAGTGAATTGGTGCTGCTGTTCCCTGAGCCTCGTGTGAGCTCGGGGCAAGAGCTGCTGGTGTTTCTGGAGCACTGCACGCCTCGGGGCAGTGTTTGCACAGCCCGACTCTTTCTCCAGTGACCTCGTGGTGAGAAGTCGTTTCTTGCTCTGTTGATCCTGGGCGGTTTTGCAAGGGCAGGCAGAGGAGGTATAGCAGGGTAATGACTTGAAAAGCTCTATCCTTCCCCAGCAGAAAGGCCCTGTAACCTATATTCTTTATTTCTGATACTTTTCCAACCATATCCTCAGAAGCATTAGTGGTTTAAAGCCTGAATGTAGTTGCCATTGCATTATCTTGATAGATCTTGGGAGGACCTTCCTGTTGAAGAAATTTTACCCCGCCAGCAGGACAAATCCACGGAATCCCTGGGTGCTGCCCACCCTGACACCATTTCCAGTCCTTCCTTTTCTTTCCTGGTCCTTCCAAAATATTTTATCAGGAATGTGAAAGAATAATATTTGCCCAGTATCGTGTACAACTCACTGCCTTGCTGAAAGGTGTAAAGTGTTGTTATTACTGGTTTCGGGTGAAATTTGGGCTGCTGGCACGGAACAGTGTGAGTGAAATCTTGGACAGTGCTGTCATGGTTTGGAAAGTGTCCTTTTTTTCCAGCAGAGGAGGTACAAGCTCTCTCTGCTCCAGGGCTATGGGAAGAAAAAGGAGAAGGAAAACATGAGCAAGAGCATCTTCATGGAGGCGAAGCAGCCGGGCTGTGCTGGAGCAATTTGATATTAGTGTGTGTTTTTAGTGTCGTAACGGTCTGGCTGCCTTCTTTCAGAAAAAGAAAATGATCCACCCATGTTCAACAGAACTTGATTGGAGCTGGAACTCAGTTTTATGGGTTGTGTCTTGATTGACTGAAGCCCTGCCCTGTGCTGGGGTGTTTTAGAAGAGCTTTGTCGTGTGTGTCTCACAAGACAGGAGCCTGCTGTTTTCTGTCTCCCACCTGGTCACTTTTTCCTCGCAGGATTTGTAGGATCTTGGTTATTTCCAAGATAAGCTGCCAGATTTAGAATCCCAGGATTGCTACAGATTGGAAAAGACCTCCAGGATCGAGTCCAACCTTTCATTGAACCCTTTCATATCAACTGAGCTCCACACTGAGTTGTTTCTTGAACACGTCCAGGGATGGGGACTCCACCACCTCCTTCTCATGCCTGACCACCCTTCTGTGAGGAAATTCCTCCTGTTGCCCAAAATTCTTCCTGATGTCCCTGTAAGCCTCAGTGGGATGAACTCCATCAGCTTGTTTCCAAAGGAAATAAAGTTTAGTTTGAGTTTTTAAGCCTCACTGCATCAACGTTGTCTCACTTGGTGCATCTCATGCACAGGGACCTGTGTTCCACGGAGGAACCAACTGCGGTGGCTGTGGAATAACTCAGCTCCTCGTGAGACGTGTTCTGGATCAAGTGTGTGGCTCCCCTGGTCTCCAGCCACACTGAGAACAGCATTCCCATTGAGAACAGCATTTCTCTTCCTGGAATTCAGCCCTGAAGGCGACAAATAACTAAAGAGCAAACAGAACTGTGGGAGATGCTACAGTGGGGTGTAGCTAGAAAATACTTGGGAGGATTTAGGGATACCAGAATGAGCTCTCCTTTGGTTCTTACTCTCACAGTGGGATTTTGTAAGCCCTGAGAAAACCTTTCTATGAATTTAATTAGCTCACAGAGATGCTGTTGCTTTAATATTGTCCTGGTTTACTCTTTTTCTATCTAGTACAAAAATCCATCTTTCTTTCCCTTCCTGTCTCCTTTGCGCACACAAGTCCAAACTCCTTTATTACCCATCCCAGAAGGATTTTGGCCTTCCCAGAGGGATCCTGACCCTTGAACTGTGGCAGGCAGTCTGAGGAGAGGCAGCAGAGTTGGGCTCTGTCTCTGCTGCCTTTGGTTTGATGGCTTCAGTTGCCAGTGCACTTGTTGAGCAGCTGTGTGGGCAAGGCAACAGTAGCCACTCATGGTATCAGTGTTTCATTCTTCTAAACCCGGAAAACCGAAACCTTCTGTCACAGTTTTCCTGTCCTAAATATAAAGGAGTGGTTTCTAGCTAACAGAAGTTGTGGTTTTGCTTAAGTCAGAGGAGCCCTTCTCTGGGTGTCGAGGAGTGTTTCCTCTCTGAAAGCAAGAGCGCTCCTCAAATAGGTTAAAGGAACTCGTTTTCCTCCAAAGGAAGGAAGCCTGCAAACCTGTCTGATCCTTGCACAGTGGCCCTGGGGGTGACTGGGTGTCAGCTTAGGCTGACAGGGCTGATTTGAGCACGAGCACAGTGCTTTAAAGAGAAGATCTTCTGGATCAGGGGCAGCCCTTTGTATGGCATATAGCATAGGAGTGCTGAGCACAGCCCGGACTGTATAGGGGCTATAATAATGGGAATGCTGATGAGGCTGGACTGTGGCTATAGCTGAGCTGTGGGAAATGATGTGAGGGGCAACAGTGCTGTCAGATGTGTTCTACCATGGACTGTAGCTACAGATGCACCAGACATCGTGGTGAGGCCATGTCCCAAACCACCTGGGTGGCAGAGGTCCAGGAACACCCCCTTCACTTAGAATCCCACAATCATTAGGGTTGGAAAAGACCTCCAGGATCATTGAGTCCAGCTTGTGACTGATCCCCACCTTGTCAGCCAGACTGGAGCCCCGTGTCTGGTCAATCCTTCAACACCTCCAGGGATGGTGACTCCACCACCTCGCTGGGCAGTCCATTCCCATGCCTGGCCACCCTTACCTGAAGAAGTTTCTCCTGGTGTCCAACCTGAACCTCCCCTGGTACAGCTTGAGGCTGTTTCTTCTTGCCAGACTCCTCCAGCTCCTCCTTGGAGAGGACTCCTTGTCCCACCCTGTCCCATGGAGCAGCTGAAGATGCTGGCAGAACCTTGCTTGGTGTGTGGAGGAAAAAACACTTCTCTGGTGTTTGGTGAAGGGAAGAGAAAAGAGTGGAGCAAGAGGGAGGGAATTTGGAAGGGATCAGGTGCTGTTTTAGCACCTGATTGAAGAAAGCCTTTTGGCAGTGGAGACACAGGTTCCCCTCTAAGGTCTTTAAGAGCATCTAGATATCTTCCTTCCCCTTTTTATTTTGTTTTGTTCCCACCCCTCTTGCCAAGGGGTGTGATTCCACCACCACCACCTTCTGAGAGTCACAGGCTTCCAAGTCCTTTCTTCCTCTTGCTGTGTGTTTCTGTTCCCAGTGCTTTAAGCCAGATTGAAGTTGCAGTCCTGTGTGAAGCAAATGTTAATATTTGAGGGTGTTACAAGACTTTCAGGTGGGTTCTTGTGGGCCGAGGTGAGATTTTTTTGCAGCTGGCCCTTGTGTTCAGCTTCTCAGGAGCTTTTTTGGAGCGAGACAGCAGCTGTCAGCCACTTGGATCTTCCTAACGAGCTCTCAGGCAGTGCAGCATTTTCTTCCTCCCTAATGCCTGTCTGTGGTTCTGTGTGACAACTCTGAACACTTCTCCTCTTGTCTCCACAGCTGCTGAAGAGTCTGAAGAGGCTGTCAGAGTTACCCATCACAGTTGACATTCTCGTGGTAAGAGCTGTGAAATCTCTGGGGCTTTTCATCGTGTCTGTCGAGTCCCAGGGAGGGCTGTTTTCCATGGAAGTGCTGCTTTCCCTGCAACAGGATTTGTTGCCTCGGCCACCTGCTACAGTCCAGTGACAGGGGCGTGATTGTGATAAGGTTCTGGAAGTGCCAGGCACGGGGAAGGAGCGTGCCAGGGCAGGTGGGAAGCCATGGAGGACAGTTTGTCACGCTCAGTTCTCCCAAAAGCTTAACACCTGACTGGGATGTGAGAGTTGGAGCAGATCCCAGCAAAAACAAATCAGCAGGAAATGAGGAAGTGCTAATCCTTACAGTTTTTAATGGCTTCTGTCTCAAACTTGCCAGCTCTCATGGTAAATACTGACTTGGGTTATTAATATAAATAATTAGTGTTTGACTAAGGTAGAATTAACTCTTTGATTTACACATAGTGAGTGATATAAAGCAGCTGAAAACATAATAAAAGTGATATCTCTGCTGTTAGATCAGGGAATTTTCTGCCCCGCAGCAGTAGGGAGCGTGTTGATTCCATTGACTCTTTAGGGAGTTTAGCAGGGGTGAGAATTCCTGTTTTGCTAAGATGGATTCCTGGCTCTCTCCTGAAGGAGACAGGAGTTGGGAAGACTGTGAACAGCCTGAGGAAACACGAGCTCGTGGGAGACTTTGCCAAGGACCTCGTGGCCAGGTGGAAGAAGCTGGTGCCGGTGGCCCAGGAGGCAGAGCGGTGAGTGAGCCCCATGGATGAGCTTTGGGAATGTTTTTTCAGTGGATATTTCAAACCTCTCTGGCCAAGGCTCTGGAAAAACTTGTAAAACCAATATGCAAACTCTGCCTGGGGGTTTTGCCTTGTTTTGGCAGAAACTTCCTGCCTTTGCTGGCTCTGGAGCGTTGGGATGGTGACAGCTGCAGTTTTCATGTGGAAATTAGGGCCAACTTTCAAGAATTTGCAGTTCAGTGAAGAGATTAACAGGAGATGCCAAAAAAAAGTGCCCTTAATAAAGCAAAAGATGCAATCTGCTTGCTTCCCATTTTATGATTCTGAAGACAGGAAGTTCTAGGCCCAAGTAATTTGAAAGAATGCTTTTATGAGCCAGAATCCTATGGAAACTGGAAGTTATTGCTAGCAGGCATGTGGCAGTAACAAAGCTGTGTTGAACCCAGCAGAGATCAAATAGATTTGAGTGATAAAGGCCCAGTTATTAATGGGAATTTATAGGAGTGGTATTCCCACGTGTTGAACTGGGGAACTGGAGGATATTTCCTACAGCATCACACAGCCAGGAGTGTGTAGGCACGGAGAAGGTTCTGTCTCTAGTTCTAATAAAAGTGCTTCATCAATTCTTGCACTAGAAATGCAGTTTTTAAACCCCTGATTGTTGCTGTTCCTTAGAGATTTAGTGGGATTTTTGCCACAAAGCTGCCAAATACAACCTTGGTCTTCTGTGAGAGGTGTTCCAGTCCAGGGAATGGCTCTTTTCATTCATGTTGGGCAGTATTAATCTAACTTTTTGGTTTCTTCTCTCTTCAGAAATAACCTGGACTCTGAAGACCGTGACTACGAGAGGAGCAGCTCGAGCAAAAGGCATCAGGAATCCTCCCTCAGAGAGGATGAGGAGGCTGATCAGGAATACTCAGAACCCTTCCAGCCTTCTTGCAGCCAGTCCTATAGCCCAGATCATAGGGAAAAGAAGTCCAAAAGGTATCCTAGGCCTGAGAGAGCCCATGAGACTTACAGCTATAGCAGCCACCAGGGGAAGGGTTGGGGCAGATCCTCCCCAGTGCTCTCTTCAGACCAGGAATACTCAGACTGTGGACAGGCTGTGTCACCTGAGCCCAGTGAGAGCCCTCAGGACGTGGACACAGACCCTTATGCCTCTGAGGAGCAGGAAGAACCAGCACTATTCCATCGGAAAGCCACTAAAGGCCACAGCTTCCAGGAGAAGCTGGGGGCAGGCCGGGAGCGCGGCTCCGGCGATTTCTGCGACAAAGGGAACGCGAGTCGGGGCAAAGAGCACAAGTCCTCGCACAAGAAGCAGCGACTCGATGGCAGAGGGGATGACAGGACCTCTGCCTTCAGCCCAGAGAGGTTGCACAAGGCCTCTTTTAAAGAGCAGCTCCGAGAATCCCCCGTGGCAGCGGCCGGCAAGGAGAAGCAGAGGACGTCAGAGGGCACCAAAAAGGAGAAGAGTCGGGAAAGCTGCACCTCCAGGAAGGAGAAGTCGCACTCGTTGCCACACTCGGAGGAATCTTTGGACAACCACGTCAAGAAGCAAAAGCATCGGGACTCTGAGAAGGGCAAATTGGAAAAGTCCAAGCAGGGCCTGGAGAGCTCTAACTCAGAGAAACGGAAAGCTGAGAGTGACTCAGGCAATAGGATCAAGGAAAAGGGGGGCTCTGGGAGCTTAAAGTCTTCGGAGGGGAAGCGCAAAATCTCCGATGGGGACAAAAAATCCGTGGGTTTTTCCTCAAATTCTGGGGAGGGGGAAGCAGAGGATGAGTTTGAACAACCTACAATGTCATTTGAGTCATATCTCAGCTATGACCAGCCCCAGAAAAAGAAAAAGAAAGTGGTCAAATCCTCGGCTGTGTCAGCTGGGGACAAGGACCGAGGGCACAGCAAACAGAACGGATCCAAAGCTAGTACCAACAGCTCGAGCTCCACTCAGAAAAGTCCAAGCCACAAGAGAACAAGTGAGAAAAAGGCAGAGAAGAAACCCCCAGAGCCTCCTAAACCAAAGAGGGTAAGGTTTGGTAAGAAAGCAGAGTATCTGTGGATTTGAGCTTAGAATCCAGCCCAGATTGTGGTGCATCTCCTGCTGACAAGGTTCCCATGTCTCCCCTCTCAAGTGTATATGCTTCTCTAAAATGGACCTTTTTTAGTGTCCAGAAATGGGAGAACTGGTGGTACAAGGCAGCTCATTCCAGAAGACAAACCTTCTTTTGTGAAAGCCTGGAAAATGAGCAATATTTCTGTACAGATCCTTTGTCACATGGGTGCCAGGGTTTGGTGTACAAATAGGGACTAATATGTAAAATCTTTACTGTTTCATATTTTTACTCAACTTTGAAACACTTGGCTCTTCACAAAGTGGTTTTATAAGGTTTAACAGCATTATAAATCCTGCTTTGCTATTCATTCTAATAAGTGCTTTGTAAAACTCCATATCAAAGTTTTCAGTTTCTCTCAGTTTCTGAGGTTCCCTTCTCCTCCAACAGTGCAAAGTTTTTTGCAGGAAGAGGAGAAGAGGCAGAACTGGTAAATCAGTGTTTGAGATCAAGGAAATGCTTCTGCTTGTCCTGAATAGGTTAAAAACATGGATGGCTCCTTCTAGAAGGCACTGAATGATTCAGATTCCAAATTTCAGCTTCTTCCTATTGGCAGCCACTCCCTGAGGTTGTTCCCTGGTGCAAACTGAGCAGCATTGAGTGGTTTATTCAAAATATGCAAAAAACCACAGTTCAGTGCTGTTTGTACACTGGTGGAATGTCACATTCTGCTGTATTCCTGTCTTATTCCACGTACATCCTCTCCTTCCAGATAATTTTAGATGTGGTACCAACGTTACCAGACATCCCCCTGCCCCCCATCCAGGCCAATTATCGTCCTCTTCCCTCGATTGAGTCCATCACCTGCTCCCAGACAAAAAGGAAAGGTATGTTGGGCAGGAAAATGGGTTTGGAATGAGCCAGATGGGGGGAGAGGGCAGGAGTGGGTGCTGGCTGGGTTCAAGTCTTTCTGGTGGGGTCTGCCAAGGGCAGAGGTTTCAGACAAAAAAGCAGCTGCTTTTCACGTGCTCCATCAGAAATGAGAAGAATCCTTCACTGATGCTTCTTTGGGGCTCGGGCTTTGGACTTGCCCTTCCTGAACTTGCTCTGCAGGTCTCTTGGAGAAGACTTTGCCCTTAAGGTCACTTCTAGGTGACTCCAATTTGTGCCTCCTGTGCCATTTTTCAGGACAGGCTCCTTATTTTCTCTGTCCCCTCCTCACTCCAAGTGTTTCCCTCCACAGCAGTGTCCTCGCCAGTGGAGGAGAGCGAAGCTGGTTTCACAGGCCGACGGTTAAATTCCAAAATGCAGGTGTACTCTGGCTCCAAAACTGCCTACCTCCCAAAGATGATGTCCCTGTACCAGCAGTGTATCAGGGTCCTCAGTAACAACATCGACTGTAAGTACCTTTCCTTGTCTCAGAGTCACTGTGCACTGAAATTTTGGCAGCTTGTTGGTACAGACCCTAGCAGTTCCCCCTTGTTACAAATATGGGATAAATCCCACTGGAAGTCCAGGTGTTGCAGGGATCAGCACCCAGAATGCTTTCAAGCAGTGCTAAAGCACTGGAAATTGTGGCAAACAGAGCTTGCATAGATATTTCTTAACTTGGAGATATTGGTGCCTGAGATTCCTTTCTTCTCCCCTCACCCTGCGTGGTGCTGTGCAATGCTGCAGTTTTTTTCACTGTGTTTCAAGGTGTCAAGCCCTTTCCTTGGCAAGGAAGGAGCAGGATAATTAATACCCCGTGTTTCTTGCTTCTCTCTAGCAATCTATGAAGTGGGTGGTGTCCCTTTCTCCGTGCTGGAGCCAGTGTTGGAGAGGTGCACCCCAGAGCAACTGTATCGCATCGAGGAATGTAACCATGTGAGTGCCTTGGCCTGGGAGAAGGGATGTGATGTGCAAGGGCTGTCCCCACCTGCAAGAGCAGAGCAGCAAACAAAGCCTTTTTCATTGCAAGAGGTGGCTTTTGCTAGTCCTGAGTTCCTGGCTTTGCTGCACGCGGGCCCTGCTGGAGTTCCTGAGCTGGTGCCGAGGGAAATGGGACTGGAGGAGTCAGGAGGGATCCCAGCTCTGTGTGGGTTTGCTTCAGGTGCTGGTGGAGGACACGGATCAGCTGTGGCACAACCACTGCCGGCGAGACTTCAAGAACGAGAAGCCCGAGGAGTTCGAGTCGTGGCGGGAGATGTACCTGCGGCTGCACGACGCGCGCGAGCAGCGCCTGCTCATGCTGGCACGCAACATCGGCTCTGCCCACGCCAACAAACCCAAAGGTGGGGCTGAACGAGCCCGTTTGGGCTTAAAACCAGTCCAGTGGAGGAGCTGCTTAGCTCTGTGTGCTCCTTTGCTTCGTGGTTTAGCGGTGTCTTGCTTTCATCCGTGATGGCGTTGATGCAGCTCAGTATTTTACAGCAGTGATGGGCAGGCTCCTGTTCCGTGTAGCTTCTCCGTGCTGGCATGGAAGGGAACCAGGGTGGGGGGAAACATTCCTGGGTTTTGGGTCAACATAATGAGAACTGCTGAGCTGATCAGTCTGATATCTCACTGCGAGAGGTTCAGACCTTAGGAAGGAGATCTGAACTATTTCTTTGGAATTGATGGACTGGGGAGAGGTGGATGAACTGTCAGTAGCAAGACAAGCAGTGAGGAGCCTCCTTTATAGCCAGCTGAATATAAGTGATGTTTCCCTCTGGCCTCTTGCAGGGAGAGTGGCCAAGATGGCGTTTGTGAACTCTGCAGCAAAGCCCCCTCGGGACGTCCGGAGGAGACAGGAGAAATTTGGAACTGGAGGTCCTCTTCTGCCAGAGAAGACCAAGTGAGTGTTTCTCTGTAGCACTTGCTGCTCAGGGCCAGGATACTGTGTGTCTGGGAGCTCCTTTTGCAAGGAAACTTGTAACTGTAATCTATTTCCTGCTGGGAAGCACGGAGATCCAGGTCACTGCTGGGTCCACCTTGTATCAGCCCTGCTGCTGTTACAAAGGTGGCTTGTGTCTGTAGAATTGCCTCAAACCAGGGTGAATCCTTTATGGAAATGCCTGTCCTGTGTCTGTTCCAGAATAAAACCAGTCCTGTATGCATCCAGCAAAAGCCACGCTCGGGCGAGTGACGAGCAGTCCTACGATGGGCCCAGCACCAGCAGTGCCCACTTGGTGTCATCTTCAGGTAGCACCTTCTCCTCCTACGACCCCAGGAAACCCCCTGTGAAGAGTAAGTACAACCTGCAGGACATCCCTGTGCTCTCTTAGAGCTTCTCCTTCAAAACCAGCTGCTTCTGCTGTGGCAGAATTCCAGGCTGTGCAGGGGGGTTGATGTTGGTATCTGTCCTCTTTCTAAGGAATCTGTTCAAACTTGCTGCATGAGGAGCAGCAAAGGGAGACCTCTGGTTCAGCTGCTCAGAGCTGGCTGTATCAGCCTGTCCTAATGGTACCAGTGAGGCAGAACCTCTGCCTCTGCCCTCCTGCTGCCCTGTCTGTCCAGCTGTTTGGAACTGGAGTGCAGCTCTCTCAGGAAGGAAGCAGGGAGGGTTTAACCAGGGATCTGTGGTGGTGCTGTGCAGAAAGCAGTGGCTTCTCCTCAGTGTGTGACCTGAAAACTCTGATGGGCTCTGCTCAAACACTCGTGTCTGCCAGGGCTGCAGCTTTCAATTGCTCTCAGCTCTTCTTCTGTCACTTTTGCTTTCCTGTGGGGGTTTTTTTGTTTGATTCAGTGGTGGTTTTTTTTTTCTTTCTCTTTTGCAGAAATTGCACCAATGATGGCAAAGACTATCAAAGCTTTCAAAAACAGGTTCTCTCGGAGATAAGCTTGCAGTGCTGAGCTGGGCCTTTCTCTCTTGGGGAGGAGTGGCACTGAAGGGGGAGAAGGTACCCAAACAGCCCTTCCTTATCTTTGAACTCTTTGGAGGCTGCAGCTGCTGGGAGAAGCTTCGATCTGCACAAGATGACGGCACAGTATTTCATCTTTTATTCTGGTCCCTTTCTCAGTGTCAAGCCCCCCTCTTTTACCCCCTGTCCTCAACATTCTGTTTCTGGCTTTGTCATCCATCTAAAGAAGGGTGTATAAAATCTCCCGACACAGGAAAATGTGAAATCTTGGCACCTGCTGAGAGTGGAAGATCCAGAGACTTATTTACTATTTAACCTCTTAATAAATTATAAAATGGTTTTAATTAATATTTTGCCCCTCTACCCTGTTGTATTATTTATGTTGCTCCCACTAGTCTCTCCCCTCCCAACCCAGTCCAGGGGTCAGCCTTGGTCAAGCTGGAATCCATCTGACTGGACACTGGGTGTCACAGGAGCCTTTCCTGTGATCTGGGACCTGCTGGGCCCAAAGTCTCACCTGGAGACTCTGGGACAGGTAGGACCAGTGGCCCAGCCACTTGCCAGTCCTTTGGCAAGTGCATCCAGCCCCGAGGCTTTGCTCCCTGCCCGTGTGTGTCAATAAAATCTGAGCTCTTGACTTTCTCTGTGCTGTTGCTGTAGATCCTGTACAGGTGCTTTTGTGGTCCTGTGGGGAGGCCAAGAGCCTTTGGGGACGTTTCCTCTGCTGCTGTTGTCTTCTGCTGGCTACTGGGAATAAAACTGCCAGGGATTTGGGAGAAGTTTTACTGTGCATCAAGTCAGATTTTAACTTTTTATCTGGAGAGAGATAGAGGACTTTGCAATGGAAACCAGTTTTTAAATACCAGTGAAGGCATTGTTTGCCTCTTTTAGTGGGAGGAATGAAGGAAGGAATACTTCTGTCTTGTTTTCTGTGTGGAATTGTAAAGGATTTATTTCCAGTTGGGAAGCTGGTGCCTAAATCCTGTCTTTTCCCTGTACATTTTGCTCTGTCCCCTCTTTGGAAAAATCCAAGGATTTTGGTCTTTGAACCTGAAACCACTTGAATGAGGTTGGAGGGAAGTGAGCAATGGAATGTGGCTGTTGTAACACGTGTGTGTCCTTCAGAGCAGGAGTTCAAAAGGCTCCCTTGTACCTGGTGTGTGAGGAGCTGGAGCTCAGGAAGGAGAAGGTGCTTGATGGGGCTGGTGGGAGTGTCAGGGAGTGCCCTGGAGCTCCTGGACAGGTCGGAGCCCTGCTGAGGATGTGAGGATGGCAGCTGAGCTTGCCGGGGCCAGAGCTGGACACAGCCAGGAGCTGTGCTGTGCTGCTGGGAAGGTTTCTGCTGGTGGGGTGTGTCTGGGGAAGGCTTCTGCTTGTGTTTTGTCTGCCCCAAAGGGAACAGAGGATGGGGCTGGGGAGACCCCAGGACTCCGGGGTCTGACTGGGTCGGGGAGGGGAGGGATTCTCCTGTTCCAAGCCATATTTGCTGCCCTAGGACTTTGGTGTCTGGGTGGAAAAGATGCTGGTAGTGGATGCTGTTGTTGTTGGCAGCTCCTGAGAAGCTCTGCTGCTGGCTTTCCATGGCTGCCAAATCCCAAACCGGTGGAGTTGTCTGTGTGCACTGACCGGGGGAAACCTTGCTGTGAAGGGTCCTCCCTGGAGGGCTCTAGAAAAATCCCTATTTTGCTTCTGGTTTCTGTTTGGTTGTTTGTTTCTTTCCTTTTTTTTCCTCCTCCTTTAAAAGACATGTCTTTCTTTAAAACCATTCTGAACACCTGTCTCCTGTTTATTTGATCTGTTCTTTGTTTAGTTTGAAATTCTTGGAAAAATGTTCTCAGACTCTCATGTGCTGTAAGTTTGTTACAGTCCCAGATGCTCTAATGTTACCGTGCAGCATTTCAGTGTGTGTTGTGCTGTAAAATAATGGCTCCTTACTCTCCTGTGTTTTTGCTGTATTTAATTTTTCTGTATTTTTAATTAGATAACAATATATTCTCTTCTGCTGACCGTTGTGCTACTGTTTATTTCTCCTCTGTACTTGGGGCAGGGGCAGAGGGGAGGGAAGCAGAGCCTGGTGTTGTTCAGACACGATGGAGCTTTGAGCAGAGGATCTGGGTGATGCCCAAGAACGATTCTGGGTGCTGCTAAACTGCTAATTAATTGATACCACAGCTGCACACTCAGCTGTGGGTATGGCCCAAGCACTGCTGTTCTGGGGAGATGCTCTCTCCCTCTCAGGGCCCCCCCTTTGCTCCAGGCTTTGCCAGCTGTGTCCATGTTTTGTTTGTGGCACTGCAGGGAGGTGACACTGGCGTGACTCTGCTCTCACAGGGGCGATGCCAACCCCTCGCCCTTCCCTTCCTTTTTGCTCGGACACTAAATCCAGCCTGGGGAGAGGTGGGCACCACCCTCAGCTGGGAGCAGAGCAGGGATATTTCCCTGGGGGACACACTACGCAAAATCTGGGATCAAAGTGCTCCTTCCCGGCCTCGGGCTGTGACACTGGTGCAGTTGTTCTGTGCTCCACCACACTCTGAAGGATGGAGCAGAGCTGCCTCTTCCCCCTTCCCACCCCATCCCTGTAGGATGAGTAACGGCAGGAGGAGGAGGGGGAGTGACTTGGACTCGTATTTGTATTTTGGTCCCAAACTGTGTATATATATCTACAATTTTCTATGTTCCTTTTTTTGTGGTAACTAAGATGAATATTTTAATTAGATAAGTTATATGAAAAAGAGGAGAATCATGTCTCAATAAAAGCCAAACACTGGACCGTGGCTGCTCGTTCTTTCCTGGCACTGACAGCGAACGTTAAACACACCATTAGGAAACTCCGCGGCTCCTCGGAGGGTGCTGCTCCGGTATCCCACTCCGCTATCCCGCCCGGTATCGGCGGGGGTGCTGCTCCGGTATCCCACTCCGCTATCCCGCCCGGTATCGGCGGGGGTGCTGCTCCGGTTCCTGCGCCGCTCGGAACAATCCCCACGGATGATACCCCCGGAGCCTTTGCGGGCAAGCAGCAGCTCCGCGAGTCCCCGGGCGGGGTCAGGGCGGGCCGCGGCCACCGGGACCCGTCCCCGGCAGCAGCGGGCGGTTCGCGGGCTCAGCACGTGCAGCTGCAGGTCACGCCCACATGGGCGTGGCTACAGCACAAAGGACCTATCACCGGCTTGTGTGGGCACGGCTACGGCTACATGGGCGTGCCCAATTAATATACGATGTGACGTCAGGGAGATGGGCGTGCCATGTGAGCATTATGGGCGTGGTTTAGCTGACACCGGGGCGTGCCCTGAGGCGCTGTGGGCGTGTCCTCACCGCCGTGTGGGCGTGTCT
>VZSE01015464.1:22562-38666 GCA_013398275.1 Promerops cafer
GGAGTTCCGTGAGGGCCGCGGGGATGGGGGGGGCGGCGGGGCCTTTCCCGGCGTTTAACGGGGGATTAACGGGAAGACGGGCGGTGGAGGGGCCGGGGGGCCGCGGTTCTGGCTCGGCGGGTCCCGGTGCGATAACGGAGCCGCCTCTTCCCGCCTCCGGGGGTCCCTACGAGCCCTCAGGACTCGCAGCCTGCAGGGACTCCCCCCAGAGCCCCGGTTTTGGCGGAAAACCGGCGCTCCCGGCCGCGGGGGTCCCGCCTCCCTCCGCTTCCAGGCGGGATTTCCCCGGCCCCCCGCTGGATTCCGCTCCCTGCGGGGCTGCGGGCCCGGCGGAGATGCTGAGGCACGGTAATTAATGCTAATTAGTGACTGATGAACGCGCGGTCCCCGGCCGGGTGTCACTGGTGGGGTGCGACACCTCGGAATCGGACCCGAATTCACCTCCTGGTTCTGTGTGTGCGCCTTTACACCCACACGGGCACGTCTGAGGGGGTTAATCCTCCCCGTAGCTCGGGGCTCCCGTTGTGTTCCCGCCAGCAGCGGGGCAGGAACTGCCAGGCAATTCCCAGGAGGGTGTTTGGGGCAGCTCTGACCCTCCCAAGCGCTGCTTTCCCCGGAGCCTCCCCAGCAAGGAGCGCATCCCATCACCTGCCGGGGGAAGCTGCTGTTATTGCTGGCTCTCCCCGCCAGGGTTTTTGGCAGGTGCGGTCTCTCCGGGCCGGTTGTTTTGCCCCTGGAGTACACACGAGCACGTGGGCCGTGTGTCTGTGTCAGATCCGGGGAGCTGCTTGTTGCCGGTGTTTTTATTTGAGTGGGGAAGCCGCTGACGAGCAGTCGGTGGAACGAGTCGGGCAGGTCTTGGCCGGGCTGGGAGACAGACCAGGCTGTTTCTCGTGGGTAAGGCTGGCTGCTGGCATCCCGGGGTTTTGGGAGGGTTTGGGGTGATCCTGTGTCGCTGGGGATGGTGCTGCTGTGGGAGGTGAAGCTGGAGCAGAGTGTGGAGGATGAGGAAAGGCCTCCCGAGGGGCAGCTCTGATCTCTGTGACAGGGACAGGACCTTGGGAGTGGCTGGAGCTGTGCCCGGGGGGGTTTAGGTTGGATCTTAGGGGAAGGTTCTTCCCCAGAGGGGGCTGAGCACTGCCCGGGCTCCCCAGGGAATGGGCACGGCCCCGAGGCTGCCAGAGCTCCAGGAGCGTTTGGGCAGCGCTCCAGGGATGCCCAGGGTGGGATTGTTGGGGGGTCTGGGCAGGGCCAGGGGTTGGACTGGATGATCCTTCATCCCTTCCAGCTCGGGATATTCTGTGATCGTGCTCTGGAAGCTGATCCTGTTCCTGGGGGATAATGGCAGTGCCCTAAACAAGCTCTAATCTAATTAGTGCTGGTGGGTCGGTGGGGTCAGGGCAGCCTTGTGGGGAGCTGGAGGTGTGATTTGAGATGTAGTGGGAACAAACACTGGACTGGTGTGGCTGAAGGCGCCGTGGGTGCTGTCAGCTCTGTGGGACCTGGGAGGTGACAGGACAGCGGTGGTGATCCTGCCTGTGTCCTGGGGAGGCACAAGGGTGTCTTCCATCACTGGGGGGGCTCAGAGTAGCTCCCAGTGCTCTGGTTCATCCTAAACAGCCCCATAAAACAGGGCTGGACCTTTATTGGTGCAGCAGAGCCTGTGCTGCTGCGTGCCAAGGCTTTCCTGCTTCCCGGTCGGAGCAGATGTGGGTCAGGCTCCTGCACAGCTCCGGGAGGGAATGAGGGGGGTGAAGGGGTGCAGGAATGAAGGGATGCTGAGGCTGCGCTGCCCGGCCGCCCTCTGCCCACGCCGGTGCAGCCACAGGAATAACTTTGGCTCTGAGGTGTAATTTCCAGGCTAATTTTAACACTTGCAGCACCCCACGCGCGCTGCCACGCGGGGAGCGTTGGCTGCTCCTGGACTTTACAGCACCGCCAGGCCACAGTGTGGGGTGTTTCAACATCAAAGCCTTCACCTGCTCTTTAATTTTCCCCCAAACAGCTGCTCCCCTGGATGAAGCAGCTGCTGAAGGGGGAGTGAGAGGTTTGTTTTCCTGCCTCACCTCTGTGTCCTGCAGGTGCCAGTGTCGATCCCTCTCAGTGTATGTGTGGTAACAACATGTCTGTCCCCCTCCTCGCCGACGCTGTCACCGTGTCAGGGGCAGAGCGGGAGACTGCCGCGGTAAGGGCTGCACCCTCCCTCCCTCCCTCCCCTGCTGCTCCCCGTGGAAAACAGGGAGCTGCCTCCATGAGCTCCAGCATGGGGGAGGCAGGGCCAGCAAGGGCTCTGTGCTGTCCTTGGGCTGGGCTGTCTGCTCCAGTGTGAGAGCTCAGCTTGTCAAGGCAGTGGGAGTTGGGGCTGATTGGGCTGTTTAAGCTTTTCAAAGCAAATCTCCCAAAGGAACCTTCCCCAGTCCTTCCCTGGGGTCTGCAGGCTGCCTTCCCTCTGCTTGCTGAGGTTTAGGGGTTGCTGGAGCTGAAAAGCCTGTGGAGGTGGATTTGTGAGTCCTTGGTGATACAGGGAAGGAATTCCTCCCTGTGAGGGTGGGCAGGCCCTGGCACAGGGTGCCCAGAGCAGCTGTGGCTGCCCCTGGATCCCTGGCAGTGCCCAAGGCCAGGTTGGATGGGGCTTGGAGCAGCCTGGGACAGTGGAAGGTGTCCCTGCCCATGGCTCTGGATGGGCTTTCAGATCCCTTCCAACCCATTCAGGGATTCAGGCTGGGCCTCTGCTCTGGTGCCATTCCTGGTGGGATGATCTGTCATGCCTTGTCCCTCTGCTGTGCAGAGGAGTTGGGACCTGCCCGTGGCAGCTCTGTGGCAGGATGACACCACATCCCTGACCCACCCATCCGCTGTGCTTCAAGCTAATTTGAGCCTCTCCGAGTTGGTGACTAAGTGTCCATTTGCCACCTCCCTGCCAGCCCAGCCCAGCCCAGCCCCCTCCCCGGGCAGGACTCTCACACCAGCTAATTCCCTTCTTTCTCTGTTTAACAGGTCATTTTCCTACATGGCCTTGGAGACACCGGGTGAGTGTCCCTGGAGCTGGCTCTGGCTGGGATGTGTGGTGTGCCAAATGCAGATCCCGGCCTTTTGCTGCTGCTTTCCCTCGGGGCATCTCCAGGATTTGTCTGGGGCTTTGGGCTGGGGTCTGCAGCCATTCCTGCACCAGCCTCGAAGGGAATGGCAGGGAATTGCTGCCGGCAGCTGTCTGCTCTTGAATATTTATGATCCCAGCAGCCTGGCAGCCCCCCACCCCCCGCGGGTGGATTTTGTGCTGCCTTCAGGGATTGCTGATAAGCACTGCAGCTTTTCCAGGCCTTGGCGGGGCTGGCGGCTGGGCTGGGCCTGCACGAGGGCATCTCTTGTGCAAGGCCACCTCAGAGGTCCCATGGTGGTGACAAAGGGCTCCTCTCTGTCCAGGAGATTCCCAGCTCCCTGGCCTCCCTGCCTGCAGCTTCAGGGCTTTGTGTTCTCCCCTCAGATGGGATCGGTGCTGGGGGGCCTTCACGGGGGGTTCAGGCTGATGGGGTGGGTAAAATAAGCTCAGGGGAGGGGTTGGGGGCAGCAGCCTTGGGAAAATGGCTCGGACGAGCCTCGGACTCGTCTCTTCTCCTGTCCCTCCCCAGGCACAGCTGGGCCGATGCTCTCTCCTCCATCCGCCTCCCCTACGTGAAGTACATCTGCCCTCATGCGTAAGTTCTGCCCTGGGGGGCTTCTTGGGGGGCTTCTTAGGGGGCCCTGAAGCTGCCAAGGCTCCTGGGGGAGGCAGGTGGTGGCCTGAGCCCAGCAGGGCTGCCCAGCCAGGCTGGCTCAGCTGCCATGGTCAGCTCCTGCTGCAGGCAGAGCTGTTCCCACAGAGGTGAGCAGCACCAGAGGCTCTTTTCATTCCCTTCCTGTCTTGTCGATCTCTGGTGGCTGCAGGGAAAGACAAAGGCTCTGGAGCTCCCTGTGCATCCCCTGGTCAGGCAGGAGTGGGCTCAGCAGGAAGGGGAGAGCTGTCAGTCTTCTTACTCCCCTCAGACGTGAGCTAAACCACCCAAAATGTTCCTCCACAGGCCCCGGATCCCGGTGACCCTCAACATGAAGATGGTCATGCCCTCCTGGTCAGTGCTTTGGGGGAAAGGGCTGGGTGGGACCCTTTTGGAGAGTGACAGGGATGGGGGGACAAAATCCACTGCCCTGTGGGAGCCAGGGATGGGCAGAGCACACAGAGCTCCTGCCTCCCCACACTTGGGGCGCTGGGAGAGGTTTTGGCTGACCCTGCTGCTTCCCTCAGGTTTGACCTGATGGGATTGACTCCAGATGCACCTGAGGATGAAGCTGGGATCAAGAAAGCTGCAGAAAACAGTAAGGAGCTCTGTAAAGGGAGGGGGAGGTGGTGAGCTGCTCTGTGCCTCTCCCTCACTGGAACTGGAGCAGGTGTCTTCCTTCCAGCTCTCCTTTGTTTCTGCTGTCCTGTGATCCCAGCAAACCTTTCCCCTGGCATCTCTGGAACCTCCCTGTCCCTGATGTGCACCCTGAGGTGCTGGGTGATGCTTTTCAGTCCCCCTCCCCTTCCACTGACCCATTTCTCCCATCTCCTTCCAGTTAAAGCAATCATTGAGCACGAGATGAAGAACGGGATCCCCCCCAACCGCATCATCCTGGGGGGCTTCTCACAGGTGAGAGACCTGTCTCAGGGGGGTGGGTGGGCATGTGAGCTGGGCCTGGGGGTGTCCCTGCATCCCCCATGGCACTGATTCCACGTTCCCCCCCTGCAGGGCGGTGCCTTGTCGCTGTACACGGCTCTCACCTGCCAGCACCAGCTGGCCGGGATCGTGGCGCTCAGCTGCTGGCTCCCGCTGCACAAGGCCTTCCCACAGGTACCCCCTGGCACGGGGGGCTCTCCCACTGCAGCTCTCCATTTCCCAGCAGCTCTCCCTCATGAGGGGGGCGGCTGCTGGCTCCTGTGTTGGGGGCCCAAAGCACCCGCCCCGTTGGTGTCCCCTCACCTGGGCACACCTGAGTGTCCCCTCCCCGTGGCAGGCGGCGAGCAACGGCGTGAACAAGGACATCGCCATCCTGCAGTGCCACGGCGAGATGGATCCCATGATCCCCGTGCGCTTCGGGGCCCTCACCGCCGAGAAGCTCAAGTCTGTCGTCACCCCCACCAAGGTGCAGTTCAAAACCTACCCCGGCGTGATGCACAGTTCCTGTCCTCAGGTCAGTGCTGGGCGTGGAGGGAGGGGATGGCACCCCCTGGGTGGTGATCCCATGGGAATGGCCTGGAGCTGTGCCAAGGGAGGGTTGGGGTGGATTTCAGGGAAAGGTTCTTCCCCCAGAGGGTGCTGGGCACTGCCCAAGCTCCCCAGGGAATGGGCACAGAGCTCCAGGAGCGTTTGGACACCGCTCCAGGGACGCACAGGGTGGGAGTGTTGGGGGGTCTGTGCAGGGCTGGGCTGGATGATCCTTGTGGGTCCTTTGGGATCTTTGGGCCCAACTGCAGCACTGTAGGTCAGGCAGGGTGGGGAACACACGAGATACTTGTTCCCGACTTGCTCCGGGACGCTGCAGAGCCTCGTGCCCCATTCCCGGGGCACAGCCCGGCCTTTGGGGAGCCCTGGAGTGACGGGCTGTGCACTCCCCGCAGGAGATGATGGCGGTGAAGGAGTTCATCGAGAAGCTGCTGCCCCGGATCTGAGCGGAGCCCCCCGGGACTGTCGCAGGGGAGGGTGCCGAGGTCACCGCCGCCCGTCTGTCCCTGTGACCCGCCCGCTGCGAACGGAAGCCATGGCCCCCCCAGCGCCCCTCCCGCCACACCCACCCGCGCCCGCGTCCTCGCACCGCGTCCCCTCCGGCCGGGGGTGCCCGGCTCTCCCGCTGCTCCCGGAGCCGACGTCGGAGCTGCCTAAGGCGAGTCTGGGAGTGGCCTTTTCTCTCCTGCTCTGGCTCCGAGAGCTTCCCGGGGGAAGGTCACCGTCCCCTCGGCCCCCCGCGGGGCTGGCACGGCGCGGGTGAGGTTTTCCTGCTGGGTTTGGGGTTTTTGTACCAGTATTAGGGGCGGGACGTGCCCGGCTGCGGTGGGAGGAGCGGGGCGGGGCTGGAGCACCCCTGGGGCTCGGAGCTCTGCCCTCGGTGGCCGTGCTCGGCCTCCGCTCAGGCGACTCACGGGTTTTCAGTCAGAGCTCAGGAACCCGGGACTCCCCTGCGGACGCCTCCAGGCCCCGGGAGGGGCTCTGCCCTGGGCTGGCACCGCCAAAGGCTGCCCGGGGCCGGCAGGGAGGGTCAGTGCAGCTCCCGCACCTCCCGCACGGCCCCGCCTGTCACACACGCACACTCCCCTCAGCCATCGGCCTGGGGCAGCTCTGCCCTCCTGAGATAAGCACCTCCTTCCTCCTGCTCCGCCTGCTCCTCCTCCTCTTGTTGCTTTTACAATCTCCATCTCCTCCTCTGCCCCGCGGGGGTCCCAGAGGCATCTCCCCCTGCCCCAGCCCAGCTCTGCACCCTCGGAGCCCCCAGGCTTCGTTTACACTCACGGAGCCGCCGGCCCCGTCTTTAATGTCTTCTCTTGCTGCTACGTGTCCTTCCCTTTGGACTTGGGCTGGCTCGGGGAGGGGGACATGAGCTGGGGTCCCTGGCCCCCGGGTTTGGCTCCTGGTGCAGCTGGAAGGAGCAGCTTTGCTCCCAGCCATCATCTGCCCAGCATCTGAACCCCAGGTGCTGCTGTGCCCCACACTCTGTGCTCCCGGGGGTCTCCCTGCTCCCCGGGACTGGGGGCTCTTGCCCCTCCATGTACAATCACCAGTGTCCCTCACCTCTGGCTTGTCCCCTCCCGAGTGCTGGCATCGTGCTGGGGCCCCGAATGTCTCCTCTGGGGGGGCTCCTGGCTGACCCTCCCCTCCCATAGGGCCCAGGGCAGTGGCTGTGGAGCAGCTCTGCCCTCGCCCCCTCTTGCCCCGGGCAGAGCCCCTGCCCGGGGCTGATCATGGCTTTTAAAACACCCCCACGTTCCCCTGGCCCCAGGGCTGGCCCTGCTCCCCCTGCCCTGGCCCCAGGGGGCCTCTGCCCGGTGCCCCGGGGCCAGCGAGGCGAGGGCTGCCCTGGGGGCCCCGGGGGGGCTCAGCCCCAGCAGTTCTGCTCCAGCCCTGCCCTTCCTGCCCGGGCTGTGCAAAGCAATAACTGCCCTCTGCAGAGTGGATCGTGGGGCCCACCCTTGGCTGGGGTCTTGGCTTGGGGTTTTAGTTTTTACTCCTTTTAGGAAGTCTGAAAGCAGCAGAGCTGCTGCTGGCACCGGGGGCAGCCCTGCCCTGGGCTCAGCCCTGCCCTGGGCTCAGCCCTGCCCTGGGCTCAGCCCTGCCCTGGGCTCAGCCCTGCTGGCTTTTTTATGCTGTGTTTTAATGCTGCTGTGCCCCCGTCCCCCACGCTCGGCTGGGGGGCACAAGAGGGTGGCTGGGGTGGGATGGCAGCTCTTTGGGGTCACCAGGAGCTGGCTGGGGTGGGACTGCAGCTCTTTGGGGTCACCAGGGGCTGCCAGGGAAGGGACTGCAGCTCCCTGGGGTACCAAGGGCTGGTGATGGACAGACTGACCTGTTTGACTGTGAACTGGAACCGTGTGTGATGGGGGCGCCCGGGACCATCCCTGGGGGCCCCGTGGGGCCCCTCTGCAGAGCATTCCTGCTCACTCCCTGCCCGAGCAGTGCCGGGAACCCAGGAGGGAGAAGGGCTTCTCTCCATTCCTCAATACAGCTTTGGGTTTTTTCTTTTGGTTTTTTTTTTTTGGTTGGTTGGTTGGTTTTTTTCTTTTCTTCTCTCTTGTCTTCCTTGTACATGTTTGGGGTTTTTTTTTTTTTTGGTGTGTGTGCGTGCATTCCACAGAGAATCAAGGTGAAATAAATCCTCAACCTATCCCAGAGCTGAGCTGGCATCATCCCTGGCCAGGCAGGATGAGTGATTTGGGGTGGGAATGGGCTTCCATGAGGCCCAGGGTGCCCTTTTTAGGGGCAGCAGCTCTGGCTGAGGGGAAGCAGAACAAAGCTGCCACTTAGAAAGTAGGAAAGTTTATTTTAAAAACAAATCAAAAGCTCAATTCATAATTTAGGAGCATAAGTTATTCATCCAGCCAACAGCACATGGGGCTGACTGCGTCATCCCTGCCCTGCAGAGCCCTGGGAGCTGCCAGGAATAAATAGGAGCAGTGTGGGACAGGGGCAGAGCCAGCTCCTGAGCAGCCTTTGGCAGCGGGGTTTGGGGAGTGGCTGGCACAGGAGGCCAAACCAGGCACTGACAGGGGCTGTGGGCAGCCAGGCCAGGCTGGCACAGCCCTGGGCAGGGGCTGCTCTGGCTCAGCAGGAGAGGTGGGAGATGAGATTTGGTCCCCAAAACCATGCTGGGGGTAGGGAAAAGGGGGGCATGGAGGAAGCCCTGGGCGGGGGAAATGAGCCATGGTGGCCTTGGAATGTGACTGGTCCCTGTGGGAGGTTCCTGGTGCCCTCCCTGTGCCAGGGCAGGGGCAGAGGTGCCTTGGGGCACCCACGAGCCAGGTGGGGCAGGAGGGAACAGGGGCTCTGCTGCAGTTTGGGCTCAGCAGGACTCAGCTGTCCCAGTGCTGGATGCCCAGGGCACAGGGAGGGCTCAGGAGCACCTGCTCCCAGCCCAGGCTGGCTGCAGCCCCTGGGCCTTCCCACGAGGGGTTCCATGCCTGGGCTGCCAAACCAGGCCCTGGCTCTGTTCCCTCTTCGTTGTGGTTCTGCTCTGTGAGATGCAGAGACCTGGGGGATGAGGATGAGGAGGGGGGAGGCTGAGGATGCTCCAGGCTTCCTGTCCTGTGCCAGAGGCAGAAGGGGGAGCGGGAACTGCCCTCCCAGGATGGTGACAGCCCTCGGGGAAGGAGGCAGGGCTGGCTCAGAGCAGCCCTGGGCCCGGCCAGCCCTCGGCCACAGCTCAGTTCTTGCTGAAGCCCGTGGGGTTCTGCAGCTGCCACCGCCACAGGTCCTCACCTGGAACAGGGAGAAGGGAGGTGAGGGAGGACGGGGGGCTGGCAGTGCCCGCCACGCAGGGAGGGGATGCCCTTACACATCTTGTCCAGGCCAAAGGCAGCTTTCCAGCCCAGCTCCCGCTCGGCCAGCGCGGGGTCAGCGTAGCAGGAGGCCACGTCTCCCTCCCGCCGCGCCGTGATCTGGTACTTGATCTGCAGGGAGAGCAGCACCGTGGGCTCGGGGGCTCCCAGAGGGGCTGAGGCCCAGGAGCTGAGGGAACGGTGCCAGGGCTGCTGTGGGGGGTCAGGGGGTGTGTGGGAGCAGCTGCCCCCGTGCTGTGACCTTGCAGCTCTGCCCTTACCTCCCTCCCCGAGGCTTTCTCCATGGCCCGGACCATCTGCAGCACGGAGTAGCCGGTGCCTGTGCCCAGGTTGTAGATCTGGGAGGAGAATAAAGGACAGGGATCAAGGGGAGAAGGGCCAGCCCCCCTTCAGCCCCCGTTGGGACCCCCACGCCTCCAGGGCTGGCAGCAGCCCGAGGTTGGTACCTTGCAGCCACAGTTCTCCTTGAGCTTCTTCAGAGCAGCGATGTGGCCCTTGGCCAGATCCACGACGTGGATGTAATCCCTGACTCCTGTGGGGACGCAGAGGGTGAGGGCAGGGCCCGGGGTGCAGCCAGGGCTTTGGGAATCCCAAATTCCACCCACCCCGTGACGCACCCGTTCCATCGTCCGTCGTGTAGTCATTCCCAAAGACGCTCAGGAATTCCCGGCGTCCCACTGCCACCTGCACAGAGGGACAGCCCCATAGGAGCCCCAGCACGCTGTGTGCCCTCCCGCTGAACCCCCGAGGGCTGTGGGGGTGGTACCTGAGCCACGTAGGGCATGAGGTTGTTGGGGATCCCCTGAGGATCCTCCCCGATCATCCCCGACTCGTGGGCACCGATGGGGTTGAAGTAGCGCAGGAGGACGGCGTTCCAGTCCTGGGGACACACGGACGGGGCTGCCCGGTCACCCCCGTGGGGACACACCTGGGCTCCAGCCCCGCGGGGCGGCTCCTCACCCTCTCTGCTTTGCAGAGATCCCGGATCATCTCCTCGATGAAGAACTTGGATTTGCCGTAGGGGTTGGTGCAGCCCCCGACCGGGTGGTTCTCGTCCAGGGGGAGGTACTTGGGGTCCCCGTAGACGGTGGCGGAGCTGCTGAACACGATGTTCCTCACGCCGTGGGCCTGCATGGTCTGGGAGAGGGCAGTGGGCAGCACTGATGCAGCTCTGTGCCCTGTGTCAGCCCTCCACAGGCGCTGGCAGGGCCCAGGGCAGGGCCTGGGCACGGGGAGAGCGGAGGCAACAGCACAGGACCACTGCTGGCTGCTCTCACCTCCAGCAGCCGGATGGTCCCGGTGAGGTTCACTCTGTAATATTCCAGAGGCTTCTGCACTGACTCCCCCACGGCCTTCAGCCCCGCGAAGTGCATCACGGCTGAGAAACGGTGCTGCAGGGGGAGCGGGCTGGGCATCAGTGCCACGGCAGCAGGAACCAGCCAGAATTCCCCCGGGAGCTCCGTTCGGCCAGCCCGGGGGGCTCCACAGCCCACAGGAGCGGGGCACTGCGTTTCCTCCCTGCTCCCGTGGCTCCCACCCCTGCCAGGGACCCCAGGAGCCACCCAGGGCACTGCAGCTCCTGCTCTCACCTTCCCGAAGAGCTCCCGCAGCGCGGCCTCGTCCGTGATGTCGAGCTCCTGGAAGAGCACGGGCCGGTGCGCGATCTCCTGCACCCGCCGGAGGCTCTCGGGGAGCTCCTCTGCGCCTGGGGGATGGAGGGGAGTGAGGGATTGCTGGAGCCGGGCACAGCCCGGCCCGGGATGGGGCTCCCCGTACCTCGGATGGCGTTGTGGAAGTTGTCGATGACCACGGGGACGAAGCCCGCCTGCAGCAGCTCCAGCACGCAGTGGCTGCCGATGTAGCCGGCGCCGCCCGTCACCAGGATCTTCTCTGCCATGGCTCCCTACGGAGGGAAAAGGCCCCAAACCTCTGAGCCGCGGGGTGGGCACAGCCCGGCCACGGTCACGGTCACGTCAGCACGGCCGCCAGGATGTGCCCGCAGGGCCGGGCGGGGCTCCCGGCCAGCCCGGGCACACCTCCCGGACACGGAGGTGGCACATCCCGGAGACAAGCCCAGGTTCTTCCCGTTAAACCCAGCCGCGCTCCTGGGTTCACGCATATCCCGCAGGGCAGGAGTTCTCACTGTTAATTAAGTAACTAATTAATTAATTAGGGTGGTCTCCGCAGGGGTTTCAGCGCTGCCCTTCAGCCATTCCCTGTTTTTCCCCAGCCTCCCTTCGCAGTGCTGGCCCCGCTCCCCGCCTCCTCACAGTAAGGTGCAAGGTGGATTTGGGACCCCCAAAGCGCAGCGATACCTGCGGGGCCCGGCGGCTCCGGGCCTGGGAAGGGGCAGCGGCGCAGGGAAGGGCCCGGACTGGGAAATTTCCCTCCCGGAGCCGCGGACCCAACCTGAGCCCCCCAAACCGCCCCGTCCCGGGGCTGGGGGGAAACAGCACCTGGGCCAGGTGGGAGAGGGCGGGGAAGGCAGAAATAACGCGGATTTCAGCAGGGGAGCGGGGACCGGGCCGGCACGGACCGGAGGGGTCCCGGGGTCCGAGGGGCAGAACGCTCCCCGGGGACCGGAATTACTCCCGAGGCCCAGGGATACCCCAAGCCCCGGGGTTTGGGCTCTCCCTACCAAAGGAAGCAGGGCAGGGCAGCATATCCGTCCCCCTGCCCGTTCCCTCCCGGTTCCCCCGGTCTCTCCCCCGCCGCTGCCGCCGCTCCCGCTCAGCCCCGTGCGGGGCGCGGCCCCTTTAAGGCCGGGCCTTGGCCCCACCTCCCGCGCCACGCGCGCGGCTCCTCCATGGAAACGTGTCAGGGCTACGGGTCCGCAGCGCGGACAAAACACCGCGGGCGGACGGCGGCCATTGGTGCGCGCGGGACGGGGCGGGGCCGCCGCGGGGAGCCCGGTGCCGCGGCGCCCCCTGGCGGCGGAAAGAGGCCGTTGCCCTAAACCCCGAATTACTGCCCCAAAATCCCGAATTACTGCCCCAAAATCCCGAATTATTGCCAGATTCTGCCTCATTTCTGCGGCATTTATTAGCGAAGGTTTGGTGATTGTTACAGTTTATTGAAGTCATTTGGAGAGGAGGCACCCACAGCCTCAAACACGCCCTGCCCCCTGAAAGGGCAAAGTTCCTGCGCTCACCTCCAGTCTCACAAATAAACTGTGCAATAAATTATTTTAAAAAGAAGAGCTGGGGGCGGTTCCCAAGGACCTGATCACCGTGAGGAGCAGGGGTGCTTCACACTCTCTGCTCTCAGGGTGGAAGGAATTTCTCACACCCACTCTGGTGCAGAGTCTCCACGTCGAAGAGGCACTTGGAACCAAACCAGCACCAAAAGGCTCCTTAGCTGGTTCAGCTGAATCAATTTTTTAATAGATTAGACTATTAAATAACGTGGTTTTTACTCCTGGTATGCCGAGGTATCTTACAACAGATACACAGTGCAGCAGCACATCCCTGAAGGCTGAGGTGGCCCAAGGCTGAGCACGAGGGGAGGCTTTGGGCTCAGCCCTTGGGTGTTTGTGGACGGGAGAGAAGGGAGCAAGGGCACAGCCTGACCTGGAGCAGGGCTCTGACTGCAACATCTGTGGCTGTCCTTGGCTCTGCAGGCAGGAGCTGCTGGGGGCTGGGCTGGTCAGAGCTTTCCTCTGCCCCTCCACGTCCTCCCTCCTCTAAGGCACATGGGGACAGCCTCAAGGTCCAATATAATACAATAGAATAGGATACTCTCTCATTTCTTCATCATTCTGGTGGATTCTGAGCTTCCTCTCAAATGCTGAGGTGGGAAGGAGCTCAGGAGATCAGGGAGGAATCCCAGACAGTGCTGGATCCTCAGTTTCTTGGTGATCCAAGGATAAATCCCACTCAGTGTCACAGTCTGCATGAGGCCTGAGACACCTTGGAATTGGTTTTTCTGTTGAGGGCATTGCAGATGAAGGTCCCTGTGTCCATCAGCTTCTGGAGATCTACTCCCTGCACAGGAAAGGGCCAGGACATGCCTTGAGGGACATCTCCCACCATCCCAGAGTGCTCCACACCCCATCCAACCCGGCCTTGGGCACTGCCAGGGATCCAGGGGCAGCCTCAGCTCCTGTGGGCACCCTGTGCCAGGGCCTGCCACCCTCCCAGGTAATATCCCATCTCACCCTGCCCTCTGTCAAGGAGAAGCCATTCCCCTTGTCCTGTCACCCCAGGCCCAGTGAGGCCCCCCAGCTGCCCCCACCATGCTCAGGCTCCCTGGGCCAATCCTGCCCCGTGCTGAGGCCTGAGCAGAGCCCAGGGCAGCTGCCACTCACCGTGTGGATGCCCAGCCCGTTGAGCATGTACACCAAGTCCTCTGTGGCCACGTTCCCAGAGGCTCCCTGGGCATAGGGGCACCCCCCAAGGCCGGCCACGGAAGCGTCCACCACGCTCACCCCCATCTGCAAACAAAGCCAGAGTCAGGGGCTGCTCTGGAAGCACAAAATCTACAATGCCCAAGCAAGCCCAAAAAACCCCAAAGCAAGCTGCTTTATTTGTGTGGCTGCCCCATCCCTTGAAGTGTCCCAGGCCAAGCTGGAGGGGCTTGGAGCAGCCTGGGATGGTGGGAGATGCACAGGGGGTGGAACAAGATGGGCTTTAAGGTCCTTCCAACCCAATCACCATGAGTGATGCGGAGCAGGAATCCTACCTGGAGGGCTACCAGGATGTTGGCCAGAGCCTGTCCATAGGTGTCGTGGCAGTGGACAGCCAGAGCCCCCACGGGCACGTCCTTCATGACCACTGCCAGCATCTCCTTCATGCTGCCGGGGGTGCCCACGCCGATGGTGTCCCCCAGGGAGATCTCGTAGCACCCCATGGAGTACATCTTCTTGGAGACCTGTGCCACAGCCAGCATGGGCACTGAGAGCACATCCTTCCCTCCCCAGAGCTGATTCCTGCTGTGCCACCATTCCCTGGACACTCCTCCTTCCCTCCCCAGAGCTGATTCCTGCTGTGCCACCATTCCCTGGACACGCTTTCTCTGGGATTAAAAACCTCCCTCAATTCCCCAATTTCCCTGGATTCAGTCTCTGAGAACCTGGATATTCCCTCAGGTTAAATGGTCTGACACATCCCCCAGTGCCCACTTCATATCCCTAAAGCCAAATCAAAGCCCTCTCAGGAATTCTGGTTGTATTTATGACTGACTCACCTCTGCAACTTTAGCTGCAGAAATCTTCCCTTCATAGGGACATCCAAGGACACAGGAAACGTACCTGTGGTTAAAAAAACCCCAAACTTTTAGCTGGAAAAGGGCAGTGGGATTCTATTGCATAAATCAGTCAGGACTTGTGCATATTCCATGTCTGTGAGATGGGAGAATCAATTTTATATTCCAGAAGTCCAGTGGCCAAAGGTTACAGGATTTCAACAATTTCTCCTTCCATGGCTGTGAAGTTTGCCAAGATGAGCCCACAGGGCTGGTGGGTGGGTGTGATCTGTGCATTTCCATGTGGAACGTTTGCCAAGAAAATCTGATCCAAACAGATTCTGGATAATTCCAGAATGAATGCTGACATGTGGGTGAATTCCAGCAGGAACTCCTTACCCCCTGACAGGAATGCTGGCTTCCCTCGCTGCCTTCACGACCTCGTCAAACCTCTCCAGGCTCTCCTCGATGGAGCAGTTGATGTTTTTCTTGGTGAACAGCTCGGATGCTGCCCCAAAGATTGACACCTCTTTGGCCCCTGCTGCCACCTGCAAATAAAAAACCCTAAACTGCAACCACAGGACCACCGAGGGTGGAAAAGACCCCTGAGATTAGCAGGTCCAACCCCTAACCCAGCACTGCTGTTAAGTCAAAGTCAGGTGATTTTTCTTGTGAGGGAAATGACAGAGCCACAACTTCACCATTGCATGGCCAAGTGTTAATTCAAGGGTTTCAATGGCACCTCTTGGTAGAGATGTCTCAAACCAGCCCTATAAAACATCTCCCTTTACAGAGGCTCTTCTGTTCCTCAATAAATCTGCCTTGCTTATTCAGACTTGAAGATCTTGGAGCTCTTCTCCAACCTCAATGTCTCTGTGATCTACAATCTCTGACTACACTTCTCTCATTTTATAGAAATATTTTTCCCCCAAACCACCCAATCTTTCCCTCAGTTCATTCTGCAGCAAGACCACCAGGACAGTTTGCCTCGAAAAGGGTGAAGCCACAGGTGCAGGAGCAAAGCATCAGGTGGGACTGGGAACAGCCCAGTGTGGATATTCAGGTTTTCCCAGCCCTTACCGCTGCCTGGAATCCCTTCAGGTTTGGAGTCAGCACAGGGTAACTGATCCCAGGGAATTTATTGATGCCCTGCATGACCTCGGTGTGATCAGCCATCTGCAAAGCAAACCAGCAGACGCCTGTGAGGGTGACAGCTGCTGCTTCTGCCAGTCAGAAAATCACCATTAAAACTCCTTTTTATAAAGGGAACAGAAATATTTCGAGATCAGAGCCTCTAAAAGCAAACAGAACTGCACCCCGTGAGGGGTCAGGGGTCACCCAGCCAGGCCAAGGTGCACAAACAGCTGTTTGTGTGTGACCTGTCTGCTCCTCTGCTCTTTCCAGGGTCCAAAGGGAAGCTCTGGGATATTGTAACTCCTCTGCTGGTTCTTGCCCCGTAACAGGGATTTGGGAGCAAGCAGAATCACTGGATTGCTGTACTTCTAGGCCACACTACTGCAAGTCCTGCCTGAACACCCACCTGAGGAACCCACTTGGGGGACACGAAGCTGGTGGCCTCTATGACCTGCAGCCCCGTCTCTGACAGCATGTTGATTAAATTGATCTTCACTGAGGTGGGCACAACATTCTAAGAAAAAGAAGAAAAAAACAAAAATCACCTGGAGTTATTATCACTTCCACAATAAACTCTTCCACCACTGAAAAAAAAAAAAAAAAAAGCTAATTTTCAACATCAAAAAAGCAGCATTTAAAGGAAAACCGCCCCACTGGTGGGCACAGGGGGGCGTTTGGGGGGTTTGGTTGGAGAAGGGCCCCGGGAGGTGCGGGAGCCCGGACCCGCCGGT
>VZSE01015468.1:0-24875 GCA_013398275.1 Promerops cafer
CCTGTCCCCGGCCCGGCCAACGTGCTGCTCCAGCGGGACTCGCCGGCCGGCGCCGCCGGGCACGGGGCTGCGCAGCGCCTGCGGCACCTCGAGAGGATCCTGGAGAACAGCACCCAGTGGCTGCTGAAGGTAGGGAGTAGGATGTGGGATGTGGGGGGTGTGTGGGGGACAAGCAGCGGGGTGGCGTGGGCAGGGATCTGTGTCCAGCACCCACTCATGCAGCAGCCCTGTGGCACAGCTGTGGGCATGGGGGCCTGTGCCCACCTGAGCATCCAGGTCATGTTTTCTCTGCAGGTGTGCCACTGGCATCAAGCACTGTCTGCATGGAGGGGGCGCAGGTTCTGTGGGTGCTGCAGCTCATGGGTGCTGCAGATCACTCACCCGGATCACTTCCCATTGAGGCTGTATTCCCTGTCCATCCTTGCCATAGGGCTCCTCATGGTCCTGGCTGGGTTAGCCGTGCCAAGCATCCCTTGAGTATCAGCATTCCAAGTTCTGGGCGAGGAGACAGGGAAGGGGTTTGGCCAGTGGTAGGGAGAGGGTCCCAAGGGCAGGGGCCACCAAAATCTCTCCAGCTTCACCATTTTTCCTCCTACAGGCTTTGCTGTAAAAAAGCTCCCAGCATTTGGTGAGACTTTGTGTGGGACCCATGGCTCCTGGGTGGCCTATGGGGTGCCACACCAGAGGGGCTGTGTACCCATAGGGTTGTCACCCCCAGCCCCCACTGGCTCACCCTGTCCCCAATGCCTGAGGCAGGAAGCAGCATTTCCTTCCTGGAGCCCCCACCAGCTGAGTGTGGCTGCCTGCGTCAGACCCAGGAATAGCTCATCCCAAGGGACACATCCCTGGGGGGCCCTGAACCCCACAGCCCGTGCCAGGAACACTGGGTACCTGCACTGAGAAGAGGGGAAGCGGCTTGTCCCCGACTGTCACTGACCCAGCAGAGCCACATGCATGTCCTGTGCTGTCCCACGAGGCTGCAATGGGACCTCTGTGCCTCTGCAGTCCCATTTCCTGGGTGATGTCCCCATGCCGAGCCCCTGCAGCACTCTGGGGTCAGGATGGGGCCAACACACTGAGGGGGTGGTCCCAGGGATGGCCTTTGCCAGCCACACTGCTTGGGTAGCCACCTTGGCTGTGGGGGACAGTGCAGGCAGCAGGGACGTGCAGGACTTGTCCCCTCAGCCATCCTAGAGGACAAATTCCTCAAGAGCTGGGAAAACGCTGAACCGTGGCTCTGCTGGAAGCCAGCCCAGAGTGTTGCAGAGGGGTCAGCAGGGCCAGTGACAACCTGGCTGGTGGCACTGAATCTCTGTCATTGTGGAACCTGCTGGGTCTGCTGGGTACACACAAGTCCTGGGGTCCCTGTGCCCTCAACTCTTTGCCTTGGTGTCCCCTGCTCTGGTGCCTTTGTGCCCTGAGTGCCCGGGCAGCTATATTTTTTGCTGTTGTTCCTGAGCTTCCCAAATTTCAGCAGAGCTGCCCAAGAACGCTTGTTTTGGTCAGACTCCAGCCCTGAACAAACAAACGAGGGCTCAAAAGAGGCATTGGGTTCAGGGACAGATCGTAAACAACGTTGCATCCCCGTCTGCTCTGCCCTGGCATGGGGAGCCCTGCAGGGTGCCAAGAAATTGGGAGGTCTCCTGGTACCCAACAAGGTTCCCCAGGCCCCCTCAGGCATCTCCAGCACCGGCCTCCCCCAGGACCCCCATCCATGGCACTGGGGGGCTGGTCCACCCTCCCCACTCAGCACCCCATGGTGGGGACCTGGTGAGGACCCAGCACACAAGGACACATTGGCTGCTTCTGTCTGAATTTCAGTTCACAAACACTTCATGGTGCCGCTGGGTCTAGGGGGGGACTTGGGGTGGGATGGGGTCTCCGGAGAGGCAGTGGCATTTTGGCAGCTCTGAGGTGCCTGAGGCACAGGGGCTGATGCTGCTCACCCTGGGATGTGTGCAGCGGTGTGGGGAGCAGGTGAAGGGTTTTCCACCCACCTGTGACTCCCGAGACGGTGCTTGTGAAATGTTCAGAAATGCCAGGGCAGGATAGGAACTGGGACATAGGGGAGGGATGTGGCTGCAAGAAGGCAGCACAGGATGATCCAGCTGTGGGCAATGGGATCCCAGCATGAGGACAGCGAGTGGCTGAGTTTCCTCCTGCTCCACAGTGATGTTTTCGGGTGACCAAAACAGCACCACAGCTTTTCCCACAGCACTTCTGCCCTTATGGTGGAGAAATGAGTCTCTGAGACCAGGAGAGCCCAGCTCACATCAGCACCCATGAGATGAAGGAGGGGGGATCCTGGATTCCCTGTCCTTGGCACAGAGCCTGTCCCACTTGTGTCCCCTATGCCAGACATGCCTGGGGACACTGTGCCCCGCTCCAGCTCCCAGGGAGCTGCTGGAGCCAGGATCCAGGGCTCCATCTCCAGGGCTCTCAGCCTTCCCCATGCCAGCTTGACCTTTTCCATGGGTATGTTCTGCCCTCAGCTCACAGATATGTTTATCTAAAAAAAAAAAAAAAAAAAAAAAAAAAAAAGGGAAAAGCAAGACTGAGAGGGAGAAAAGGCCTCCCCAAGCCCTGTGAAGCAACAAGATTAACGACGTGATTAAAGGGAAACTCTCCAGCAATCCCTCAGCTTGGGGAAATGTTTTCCAGACGCGGCTTTCCGACCTTTCCCTGCTTCCTCCCTGAGAGCATGTTCCTGCAAGGGAAAATCCCCAGGGAGACGGGTGCAGGCAATGCTGGCTGGGATGGTCAGCCCTGGGACCTTCCTGCCCCGAGACCTTCCTGCCCCACATGGATGTTCACAGTGGGGTGATGGTTTTGCCACTGCCTGGTGCAGAGGAGGAGGGAACAGTGAGATTTCATCATGTCAAACAAGTGCAGAGCCCTGTGCCCTGGCCCACTGCTGGCCCCACTCCCAAGCTGAGTATCCCGACACTGCTGCCTGCCATGGTGCTGCACCTCCATGATGCCAAACATCCCAACACTGCTGCCTGCCTGCCACAGTGCCAAGCATCCCAGCACCACTGCATTCCCAGCATGGTGCAGAGCATCCCGGCACCCCCGCCTGCTTTCCACACTGCCCAGAGAGCAGCATCCCAGCCCTGCTGATTCTGGTCCACAACCCCACAAGATGCAGGGGGATGTGGGGCTCTGCCTGCACCACTGCGGAGCTCAGGCAGGGAGCAGGATCTGGGCCTTGCAGGGAAGCAGCATCTGTGGGATGCAGGGAGCTGGGCAGCCCCCGTCCCTCCTGCTCTCAGGGGCTGCTTTCCCAGCGTGGGCGGCAGCGTGGCCCCTTCCGCTCCCTGTGGCCCCCGCCGAGGGACCGTGCCCCCTTCGAGGCCATCGCCCTGGGGAGGGGCTGAATGGGAACCTCGAGGCGGGGCTGCCCGAAATAGCAAAGCCTTTGGGAAAGGCGGCTCCCCCGCGGGCTGGGAAAGCGGAAGCGTCATCTCAGCTGTGTCCGAGCTGCGTTCGCAGCCAGCTTCTTCCCAGCCCCGAGTACTTCCACGTGGTGGAGCAGCACCGGGCGCCGGTCACCCACCTTCCCTGGCTGATGGTGTCCCCTCACCCTCCATATCCCCGGCCCTGGGAAACCAGTGGTTGGGGGCTGGCAGCTGACACTGATGCCAGTGCCAGCCACTCCCTGCCTGGCTGCTTGGCACAGGCAACCCAGCTCGCCAGCACACCTGGGCACACAGAAGCCTGTGCCAGGCCCCAGCTGGTACCACAGCCCAGGAATCTTGGCAGCCGGTGCTTGAGGAGCGTCCCCTGCAGCAGCTCAGCTCGCTCTGTCCTCTGATAAGATTCTAAAGGCCCTGAGGTGGGTCAAGCCTTGTGGAGACACAGGGCTGTGCCCAGTGGTGCCAGGCTCAGCTGGGATGCTGAGACAGGACCCGAAGAGGTGCCCAAATGACCCCCTGCATCCCCACTTCCCTGCACAGCTGGAGAGCTACATCCAGAGCAGCGTGAAGCCGGAGATGGCGGAGCTGCAGCAGACGGCAGTGCAGAACCAGACCGCCACCATGCTGGAGATCGGCAGCTCCCTCCTCAACCGCAGCGCCGAGCAGAGCCGCAAGCTCACCGACGTGGAGGCCCAGGTATGGCACATGTGTCCCCATGTCCCCAGCACCCTGAGACTGTGGTGGCTGGCACAGTTTGTCTGCAGATAACAGCGATTCCCTGAGGTGACACAGGGTTTAATGCACCAGTGGTGGAGGTACCAGGGCTGTGTGCCAGAGACCCGCCAGCCCGGTGGCACCACGGGTGTGGTGTGGCTCTGCCTGCTGATGCCAAGACTCCCCTCTGCTCCTGAGGCAGGTGCTGAATCAGACGTGGCGCATCGAGATGCAGCTCCAGGAGAATTCCCTGTCCACCACCAAGCTGGAGAAGCAGCTGCTGCTGCAGACCAATGAGATCCACAAGCTGCAGAACAGAAACAAGTAGGGGCTGGGGCGGCTCAGGGACCCCCACAGCCCTTGGACCCCACGGGGAGGCTGGTCTCTCTCACCTCAAACTGCACTTTGTGTTGGCTGTGGTCCCTAGGGGGTTGCACAGCCCCAGCACAGCCACTGGGCTTTAGGTTCCCCTGGCTGGGCACATCCCAGAAGTGAGGGTACAATTCAGGGGTGCGGCAGGGGATGGGGACAGCAATGGGTCCCTGCAGACACGCTGGGACCGCTCTGGCACCCCATCACCGCTGCATCCCACTCCCAGCATCCTGGAGGTGCGGGTGCTGGAGATGGAAACGAAGCAGCAGGCGGAGCTGGCGGGGGCCCACTCAGAGAAGGAGAAGCTGCAGCGGCTGCTGAGCCGGCAGAGCGGCACCATCGAGGAGATGGAAAAGACGCTGCTGGCTGCCAGTGCCAACACCAGCCTGCTCCAGCGCCAGCAGCTCCAGCTCCTCCAGTCTGTCCAGAGCCTGGTGCGCCTCATGTCCCAGGGCAGAGGTGAGCGGGGTGTGCGGGCAGAGTGGGAGCAGTGGGAAAGCTCCTTGTCCTCCCAGGAGCGTGCCAGGGTGCCCCTGTGGTCTGCTCAGCTTGAGTGACTTCACCTCAAAAATCAGAGAATCTTTCAATCATAGAACGGTTTGCGTTGGAAGGGATCTTAAAGCTCATCTCATTCCAACACCCTGCCATGGGCAGGAATGCTTTCCACTAGAAAATGATCCACTCGTTGCAACCAAGGAGCAGCTTGGAGCCCCAGGGGGTGGGTCCATAGCCTGATGCCATTCCCAGCCATGGAAAACCCCCGGGGGTTAGGCTGGCAGCAGCCCTGGTGGCACAGCTGCCTTGCTCAGCCCTCAGGAGATGGCACAGAAGGAAAAATAATCCATGAGCACAAAGAGAGAGGGAAGAGCAGCAAAACCAGGCAGGGCTGCAGGGCCATCAGGGTTTTTGCCTTCTCACTGTCCCCTCTGCCACAGCCATGTCACCTGGGCAGGAGCAGCAATTCCAGGACTGTGCCGAGGTGCGCCGGGCAGGCATCCATGCCAGTGGCGTCTACACCCTGCACATTGCCAACCTCAGCGAGCCCAAAAAGGTGAGCACAGTCCAGAGAGGGCTTCCCTGCAGCACTTCAGAGTGTTGCCCACACAGTGCACACAGATCCCTGTTGCTTGGAACATCCCAGGGCAGTTTCCCCACCCCATCCAGCCTTGGGGGCTGCACAGGGGTGAAGGCAGCACCCACGGGATGAAAGCAGGGCTGGCATAGCCTTCCAAATGGGAGTATAAATCTGATTTTAAAGGCACCCTGATCTATGAGCACCAGACCCTAGCCCCTGCCCACAGCCATGGAGGGAGGAGAGACCCCTCAACCAGGCACTGGGCACAGCACGCTCTCGCCAGCCCCTCAGCCAGCTCTAGCACCCATAGAGCACCCACACTGAGCTGCCCAGCCTGGAAGGGATGCACCTGGCCACCCACTCCTAGCCACCCCCAGCCTGTCCCTCACTCCCCTTGCAGGCATACTGTGACATGGAGACGGATCGAGGGGGCTGGACCATCATCCAGCTTCGTGCCAACGGCAGCCTCAGCTTCCAGAGGAGCTGGAGGGAGTACAAGCAGGTGTGTGCCTGAATGGGGAGGGGGACACCCTGGGGGCACCCCAGGCACCCTGAACTCACCCACCCTGCTGCTCCACAGGGCTTCGGGGACGCGTCGGGGGAGTACTGGCTGGGGAATGAGGCCGTGCACCTGCTGACGAGCCGGGTGCCCTACGCCCTGCGGGTCGAGCTGCAGGACTGGGAGGGCGGCCGGGTGTATGCCCACTACGGGAAATTCCAGCTGGGGAGTGAGCGGCAGTTTTACAGGTAGGGGAGGGGCACTGTGGGAACGGCCACCCAGCACTCCCCATCTCTGACTGTCCCCAAGCCCTGTGGGCAGCAGTGGCCGGGGGGAAGGGCTGGGTGTGGTGCCTCAGGGAGGTGCAGGATCACCTGGGGTCTCACTGGGTTGTGCTGGTGTAGTTACGGTGCCAGGTGCCAGGCACATTGCTGTGACACTTTCATCTCTCCCTGGGCTCCTGAGAAGTAGATTTTTAATGTATAGAATTGCATTCAGGCAGTGGGATTTGCCATCCCAGTGGAAGCAACTTGGGCACTTGCACTGAGGCTCTTTGTTTGGGCAAGGGAGGTGACACAGCTGTGGCCACCAGGCATTCCCAGGGATGTTGGGCATCCCCAGGCTGTCCATGTCCAGGGAGGGATGCTGTGCTCCACATGCCATCACCATGTGCTCCTGGCCATGGGCAAGAGGGTGGAAAGCAGCTGGGGGCCTTCACTACTGGGCTGGAGGTAGAACCAGACTGCAGACACCCCCTGCACCATCCATCCCATGCATTCACCGAGCTGACACCCAGCAAAAGGACTGGAGGAGACGTGGGGGTCCTCTCTGCCCCAGCATACCACAGCCTCTCCTCTTGGGGGCCAAGGACAGGAGGCCAAGCTGGAACTGCAGGATCTCTGCCTACATCCCTCTGTGCTGTGTTCAGCTCATGGCAGCCCCTGAGCAGTGCAGGGGGCTCTGTGACCCCTTGGCAGCCGGCAGTGACAGTGGCTGTGTTCCTGCTGGGCACAGGCTGTCGCTGCAGGACTACAGTGGCACAGCTGGGCAGCAGAGTGGCCTGGCACTGCAGGGCACCCAATTCAGCACCCGTGACGCCGACAATGACAACTGCCTCTGCAAGTGTGCCCAGATGCTCTCGGGAGGTGAGTGGAGCAGGGGGACACCCCCACGCAGCACCTGTGGGTGCCAGCCTGCGATGCCAGCTTCCCGCCCTTCTCCCTTCCCACAGGATGGTGGTTCGATGCCTGTGGCCTCTCCAACCTGAATGGCATCTACTACCCGGCCCGGAACAACATCCGCAAGCTCAACGGCATCCGCTGGCACCACTTCCAGGGGCCCAGCTACTCCCTGAAGGGCACCCGCATGATGATCCGACCCGCCAGCTTCTAACGTGCCTGTGGCCAGTGCCAGCCCTGAGAGAGAAGTCCAGGACAAGGGATGGTTGGGGGCGGCTAAGATGCCCCAGCTGCTGCAGGGAACCTTTGCCATGAGTTATATTTTTTACTCTTGTTTATCCCGTTTTTCAGAAGTCTGCAGTGTCACCACGGCCATGCTGGAGGAACCGTGGGCAGGGGTGAAGGGCGCTGCAGGAGCTGGAGCTGCAGGAGCTGGAGCAGGACAAAGCCAGACCTGCCAAAGTGGGCTCCAGCATATGGAAACCCCCTGATCTCACCTCAGCTTCTCTCCCCGAATTTCTGCTGGGCCTCACGGTTTTGTCTTGGAGACAGGGCTCCAAGACCCCCCACCAGTGATGGGGCTCTGAGAACCCCTGGGACCATGTGCATTCAGAGGGACCCCAGACATGATGGGGGCTTTGCCTTTTCACTGGTTTTGGATATTGTAAATCCCCCACCATCCCACTTTCCTGCACGATTAGAGGAGCTGGGTGGGACAGGAATCCTGATAAGCATGGGGGCTGGTGGTGTCCCTCCTTCCCCTTTCTGCCAGACACAGCCATGCAGAGGGCCACAGGCTGTCCCCTTCCAAGCACGGCCCGAGCCACTGTCCCCATGTATGGCAGGATAGACACTGCTCCTCTCAGGATGGAGCTGGGTTTGTCCAGCTCTCAGAGAGGACAGGAAGAGCAGGGGGTGTCCTTGGGGACCTTCATGGGGACCAGTCCTGGGATGGCCAGTGGCCCAGTTCTTGGAGGGCGCTTGCTGGGAGCAGACACTGCACTGGCAGGGGCTGGCAGGGACCCAGGATTGGCAGGAAGGGGCTGGGGGGTCGTGGGTGGGGAGGGNAACACCGGCTGTGCACGCAGCAGCGGGGGGGCTCCTGCTGCCTGCCCTCATCACTGTCCCGAGGCACCCGCTAATTAACGCTGATTAAAGCACGTGACGTTGTTGGCGCTTCCAGAAGATGCTCATCAGTGGGGAATAATTAAAAAATGGAAAACACAGGGGGAGGTGCTGCCGGTTTTCCTTCTGTCCTGGCTGCTTGCCTGCACCTCCTGCCTGCACATGGGGCACCCATGGGGAATCTCAGCACAGAGGGTGAGGGTGATGGACATTTCCCCGGCTGTCCCTCCTCCCTGGAAATAACTGATGGCCTCAGCTGCGCTCTCCACGAAACCGGAGCCACCGGGAAGCAGCTGCCAGGGAAAGTGATAGGGAGCAGGGGGCTGTCCTGCTGTCCCCAGCGGGGACATGCAGCGGGGGGGGCCCTCTGGGGGGGACACGTGTGTCTGAACACGTCTGTGGCAGGGTTTCATGCTGGCAGTCCCATGGGTGGGGGTCAGATGGAGACTCCTGGTTGGGGAACAAGGCTGCTGTGTGTGCATCTGTGTGTGCTCATCGAAATACTGCTCACAAACACGTGTGCACATGGACACGCACACATCCTGCGTGCACAGGATCGTGCACGCACACATGAGCACACAGGGCTTTGGATGGCCATGTCAGGTCCCATTCATGCAGGGCATGGGACAACAGAGCCACACCAAGGACTGGCAGCACCTGAGGGACATGTGGCTGCTCAGCCCTTGCCTGGCTGGGGACTGGTGCCCCCCCCCCNNNNCCCCCCCCCCCCCCCCCCACTTCTCCTTAGCAATAGCAACAAATTTAGACCAAGCCCTGGGACACACCACGCTGAGGAATCCGGCAGCACAGCCGGTCCCAGCCACCAGCGAGGATCTGGTTCCCTCACAGAGATTTCCCCAAGGGCAAAGCCTGTCCCCGAGCGAGTGCCCAGGGTCCCTGTCACCCTCTGGTTTCCAGGGTGTTTTCCTTGGGGAGGCAGCCAGTGCCCCATGTGCCCTCATTAAGGATCCCCTGGGTGTGTGTGTCCTCCCCGGAGCACTTCATCAGCCTGACTCACAGCCAGATGCCATCCCCGTGTCCTGTCACTGTGTCCTGTTGCCACGTTGAGACACCACATCCTGCCCTCCACATTCCTGGCAGCTGGACCTGACAATAACCCAGCAGGAGTCAGATGGATCCTGCACCCTAAGCAGGGGACCTGTGTGGACACACAACAGTTCAGGAATCAAGCTGGGGGGGTAAATTCTTCTTAATGACAGCTTTTCTGGGGACCCCAAGCACTGGATGGAAGCCCCGGTCAAGGGGCCCGTGGTGCTTCCTTGGCCAGCAGCTCCTGGGGGGGCTGCCTCCAGATAGGGTCCCTGGGTGCAGGTGCTTGCTGGTGGCTTGGATGTCACCTTCCCCAGCCTGCATGGGACACATCAGGAGCACGGGGACCGCGGGGCACAGGGGGCACCTGAAGTGCCGGGAGGGCTGCGGTGCCACGCGAGGCTGCCCTGGGAGAACACAGGGGCGCTTTTCATCTTCAAAGCGCTGCCTGTGCCAGCTTTCATCCCAGCCCACCTGGGAGGTCTCTGCTATTGCCGCCCCCATCTCCCTGTTCTTGGAGAGCCGGGACCTGGCCAAGCTTTGCAGGAGCGAGGGAAGGAGGCAGGGCAGGGTGCATGGCACAGAGGGGAATCCCAACAGCCGGGGCTCTGCCGGGACCTGCCAGACCCAACCGCCGCCCTGCCGTGCCCGCCGGGCCCCGCGCTGGCACACTGCAGTGTGGAGCCCATGATTCCCCTCCAGCACCCCTCCACTCAGCACCCACAGCCCTGCAGAGCTACAGGCACCCCAAGAGTCCCTGTCCCACCCCAACCTCCACCGCCCCAAGAGACAACACACAGCCTCCAAAACACAGGCATTTAATAAAACTGGCTGCACTATAATTATTATTATTTACAGATCAAACATAAGGAAAAGAGTAGAAAAGAGGAACTGTTGTCTTCATAAATACCAGGCCCAGCATGGTGGGGGCTTCTTGCCCACTGGCAGCTGGGGAGGGGAACACAGGCACCCGCAGACACTCACACACACAGACACACAGCCCTGGGCAGCTTGAAGCAGGGGGTCAGGTTTCCCCCTCACCCCTCAAAGCACCAGGCTTTTCTTCAGCAACAAGATGGGACCACCAGGATGCAGCCACCACCCCAGGCAGTGAGACCCCTTCCGTGGAGGCTGCAAGGGGGCAGTTCCTTCACTGGTGCAGTGTCCCTGCTCCGTGCAGGGGGGAACCTGCCCCTTGCACCCCACCCCAGGGTGCTGGTGAGGAGCAGGACAGGCAGGAGCTGCCAGCAGTGCAGGCAGGGCAGCCACACATGAGGCCCTGTGGGTGTTGAGGACCAGCCACACACCCAGGGACACGTGTCTTCTGCCTTCCCACGGGCTTGCAGGGACCTGGCTCTCCAGTGCAGGCACAGGGGTCTGACAATGGATCCCTGGCCACATCAGGCCAGTGATGCTGTGGCACAGCAGGGCTGAGTTCAAGGGTCCTGTCACCGCCAAGAGGTGCCTGCTGCTCCCACGGCACAGCCTGCGCTCTGTCCCCATCCAGCATTGCCCATCCCACGGCACTGCTACACATCAGAGACCTGCTGGGGCTCCCTGGCCTGGCGCAGCCCGTAGAGCCACTTGATGACACGGGCGTTGCGCTCGATGATGGAGATGCCGTAGGGCACGCGCTCCGCCGGCCGGCCCTCCGGCGTGGCGGCGCTGGGCGGTGAGTGGCCGCCCTCCGAGCTGGCCGTGCTCACGCTGTGGAACTTGAGGGACACGATGTCAGAGCTGGCGCGGGCAAAGCGCTCAGCCCCCATGTCCTGCATCTCCTCGGGGTCAAGGCCGCAGTAGTTGAAGAAGCGCTCCAGGTCGGCGGTGGCCCGCGAGAGCCGATCGCTCAGGTCCGACTTGGAGCGGTGCAGCAGTGGCTGCCGGCGGGCGCTCTCGGGGCGGGCGGGTGAGCTCCGGGACGGGGTCACAGGCAGCCCGCCTGGGATGGGGGATGCAGGCAGCGCTGTCACTGGGCTCCGCGGAGCTCCACAGGGACGGACGTCCACCCTCCGCACGGCCACGCTGCCGGGGGGCTTGGTGGTGGCCGGGCTCTCCAGTGGCTTGACAGCCCCCTCCACCGCTGGCGCTTCCGCCCGCCACCTGCACTCCCTGCCCAGCGGGCTCTCCGCCTTAGGGAAGGGGCTGTCACAGAGGTTGATGAGGTTGTTGAGGATCTCCAGGTCCAGGGAGGTCTTCGGGCTGGCAGCATCGGCGCGGCGTGGCCCCGGGGGTGCCCTGCGGCTGGGGGTGAGCACAGCCCGGCGCACCCCGGGGGTGAAGAGGGGCTGCTTGAGCAGCAGTGGCTTCACCGGCTCCTGCTTGGTGCTGACGACCTTCTGGCTCTTCACATACTTGGCCTTGTCGGCCTCCAGCCTCTCCACTGCGCTGGGCTTCCCGGCCCCCGGCTCGGCGTGCCGGCGGAAATACGCGGGCCCTTTGCGGAGGATACGGACGGGCATGGCCGAGGTGAAAGGCGCCGTCACCGTCACCCCCTTCATGGTGTCACCGGCTTGCAGCGCCTCGACGGGCATCCTCCGTGCCGGCAGCGGGACACGGGTGGGCGGCCGCCACGGGCAGCGAGGGGCTCAGGTGCCGTCGGCTGCGAAGAGGGGCCGGAGTGAGAGCGGGGCCGGAGTGAGAGCGGCGGCGATGCTGCCCCTGCCCGCGCCCCGGCCCCACAGCAGACAAAGACAGCCCAGGCTGTGCGGTACCGCACTCGCTGCGTCCCCGGCTCCGGGCTGCCTATTTGAAGGCGGTCACCACGCCTCCGCCGCCGCCGAGCCTCCCCGACAAGTCCCCCGGCCAATCCGCGCCGCACGCCTGCTTCAAACCGCACCGGGGCCAATGGCGCCGGCGGGGAGGGCGCCCCGGTCCCGGCGAGGGGCACCCTGGGGACAGAGTGGGGCCGGAGAGAGCCAAGCACCCCTCACTGATGCTCTGCCCAAGCCGCAGGTGCCGGGGGTGCATCGCCCGCATCAAGGGGTGCGTTGCACGTGCCCATCGTCCACGCTCAGGGGTGCACTGCCCACATCCAGGGGGGCATTTCCTTCACCCAGGCGTGCATCACCCACTCCCAGGGGAGCACTGATTGCTCCCAGGGGTGCCTCATCTACATCCTTGCATCATCTATGCCCAGGGGTGCATTGCCTGCTCCCAGGCGTGCATCCCCATGCCCAGGGTTCCATCACCCACCACCCTGCCGGACTGGTGAATTCGGTGCTTCACTTCTGCTTTTCCCTCAGCTCTCAGCTCTCTCGCAAGCTCCGGGGCTGCTCCCAGGCTCCCTGCTCTCATCCTGGAGTTCCTTGGAAAGTTCGTGGAGTACACGGGGGTTTCCACTCGTCCTTCCCCGGCCGCGGTGCGCTCGGGGCAGCCTGAGGCCCTGTGCACCCCGTGTCCTTGGGTCCCTGCCAACCCCAGCAAGCGCAGCCGCCACAACGGTCACGCAGAGGCACCAGCCCGCCCACAGCGAAAAAGGGGGGGAGGGCACCCAAACCAGCCCTACACCCTTCCGCAGCCCCCTGACCACAGGTGGGCACACCCAGAGTAGCCCCAATACCCAGAGGGGTTCAGCAGTGGCAGGGCACACAGGAGCATATGTGGGTCAGACCCCCTCCTCCAAGCCCTTTCCCAAGCTGCTCTGAGATTCCTCCTGAGGGTCCCGATTTGGGGCACTGACGAGCCCGAGGACGTGACAGCAAGCCCCAGCACTCACCGGGTGCAGCGGTGGACAGGACGGGGGCCAGTGTGTGGTGGCCTCACTCACTCTCGTGGCAGCCCCGAGCACGCAGCTGCCACCGTCACCTGCTCACCTGCGTACACAAACTTCCTGGGAGCAGCCCAGCGCCTGTCCCAGCACTGGCCGCCGGCGGCAGGAGCAAGCCCTGGCACCCACAGCTCCGCCGAGCCACAGCTGAGCCACCCCCTGCCAGCCCACGGGTGCCAGATTCCCCAGATTCTGGACCCCAGCAGGATCCCTGCACAGCACACGGTGCATCCCGCTGATACGCTGCGACAGACGAGTGGCCATGGGGGAGGTTGGCTGCCCCTCTCCCCGTCCTCATCCCCTGCCTGGGGGGACATGCTGCCTCCTGACCTGGAAAATGTTTGCAGGGGGGCGGCCAGGCGTGGCGACAGCTGGGAAAGGTCCCAGCACCGGCACAGATCCTCCTGCCTCCTCCCCCAGGGAAGCTTTCTGCACCCCTCTGCCCGACCCCTCGGGTCCAGTGCTGCCCAGCCCCTGTGCCAATGGCCAGCTTCACTGCCCTTGGACCTGTGCCTAGCACAGGGAGCGTTCCCCGGTTCAGCACAGGGGTGTAAAAATGTCCCCCAGGCAAGGCAAAGCAGGAAAATGTCCCCATGTCAGGCACTGGAGCTCAGCCTTGTGCCAGCCAAGCCGCAGAGGAGATGGCTGTTGCAGCGCAGGGACAAGGACACGGGAGCCCCAGCACAGCCGCCAGTGGCCGGCGTGGGGTCCCCTCCTCAGCACGGACAGCCCGGCCGGGCACAACCTGCTGCTCCACATTCCTGCGGTGCTGAGCCACTGCGCTGGCACGGCCAAACCGAGCTGGGCTGCAGCGAGCCAAGCTGAGCTGAGCGGAGCCGCCCTCTGAACAGCCCCAAAAACACAGCAACATAACCCCATGCCCCAGCCCAGTGTGGTCCCAGCTCCTCTCCCTCCTGGGGTGGGCAGTCCAGCCAGGCTCACATGGCACAGCAGGTCACCTCCTGCCTGGAGGAGCTGCTCCAGAGGTACACGGTTGTGACCCCTTCACCGGCTCACCCAGCCCCATTCTGCTGGCACGGGACCAGCACCACCTCTGCCACCCACCTGGATTGGCCCTGCAGTGTGGGAGCCTCCTTGGCACGGATCAGCTGCCACACTTCTTCTCCCTGCCTTCTTTCCAAGGGTGTCCCGATGGTGTCCTGATGTCCCCAGGCCTCCTGCTCCCCAGCCACGTCCTCCGCGTCTCCCCGCGTGATGGCGGCTGGAGGGTGCTGGAGCGGTTCTGCATGCCGCGGCTGCCGCTGAGTCAGCGCCGGGTGAGGACGCCCTCCGAGGCAACTCAGCACTCACATGGGACCGAAACCACAGGGCATTCCTCCACGCAGCGTGACGGTGCCCGGTGACGTCCCAGGTGCCGGTTCAGCCCGCGGTGCCGGCTGGACAGCCTGGATGCACACACGGCCCGAGGTGTTCACAGTAACGAATCCAAAACACTTCTGGATGTCACTGCTCGCTGTGGGCAGAGGGTCCTGCTGCTGGGTTAGGGCTTTAGGGACACAGGGGAAATTCCCAGCCTTCCTGTGGGCACCCAGATTCCCTTATATCTCTGGTATGGCCAGTTGGCAGGGCCTGCTCTGATTTGGAAATCTCATCTTGATTGCCCATGCACCCAGCAGCAATAAACTCCAAAACATAGGAAAATAAACTGGATAGTAGGAAGGGAGGTGACAGACTGGAACAGGGTCACCAAGCCTGCAGCCACCTGGACCTGCTGGCTTGAACCCAGCCCCAGGGTGGTTCCTGCCCCATGGTACAGGCATCTCTGTTCAGCTCTGCACGGCGGGAACGAGCATTTGGCTCATGCTATGGAGCTCAGTTACAGCCCTGCATTGTTCAAACGGCTCCTGGAGCAAGACAAGGAGCTGGTGGAGGGAGAAGGGCCAAGGGAAGCACAGTCTGGGAGTCAGAGGGCTGCCCTGAGCCCAGATTCACACAACGGGCTCAGCTGGAAAATCCCAGTTGGTAGGTGAGGGCAGAGCCCGCAGGCTGCGTCCCCCCACAGATGCCGAGGCGGGTGCAGGCAGGAGGCTGCAGGAGCTGCTCGGGCATGTCTGGCCCGTTGGAGCGGGGCGTTGGATCCAGGCAGCGCCCCAAGCCTCGCCCTCCCCGGGAGCATCTCGGGACATGCCCCGGGAGGGCAGCCTCCTGCAGGAATGCTCCCCCAGCACCCGCTGCAGCATCCCCACCGCTGCTCCAGGAACACGTGGACGGTGCTTGTGCGCAGAGGGACAATCAGGCGCTGGCAGTGCTTTTGCTCTCATCTTCTACAGACACCCTCGTGACACTGCCAGGACCTCCTGGCATGCTAAAATTAAGCTGCCAACGAGCAGAGAACACACTCAGCGGCCAACTCTCCCCTGGAAGTGCTGGGCGGAGGCAGCTACGGGTGCCTGGCAACACCTGCAGAGCCGCAGGGCTGGGGCTCAGCAGTGCGGGCACCCCCACACAGAGGCACCCCCAGAGCTGAGAGGCTCCAACCCCTTCATCTGGGGTGTTAACTCCTAGTGTTTTATTCCAGCCCGTTGCCATGCCCTGACCCAGGATAAGCCACCAGCTCCTCCTGCCTCAGTTTCCCAGCAAGAGCTCTACAGAGCTGCTCGAGAAGGAACATGGGGACAGAATGGGGAGGCACCTGCTGCACCCAGCATCACCCCATTCCCTGTGGTCAGAGAGAATGATGGTGCCTGCACCCGGATGTTCACACTCGGTCTCTGCTCAGGGATCCAGGAGCCAGGGAGGTGACAGATGGGGACATGCTGGGCACAAGGCCTTTGTCTGGCCGGTGGTGGCGGCGGCACAGACCTGCAGATGGCGGCTGCCGTGGGGCCATGGCCGCAGCCCATGGCCAGGCGAGCACCGGGCCCTGGGGATCCGGCCCTTTTGTTGGGGGTCTCACCTCCGGCAGCGGCCCCTTCCCGGCTGCCCCCCACCAGCCTTTCCACTTTCAACTTGACCTGCTCCTTTCACATGGAAATGGAATGCAAATAGGGCTGGGGCTGCCACGGTCCAGGCTGAGACCCGCCAGCAGGTCCCCAAGTCTGGGGGTCATACCCTCTCAAATAGGGTGGCCAGTAGTCCCTGGAGTGAGGGGGTCCCCTAGTCCCCCAGCAATGGAGCAGCAGCCACCCTCTGCCCAGGCAGACCATCCCCACTGCCCACACATGGAAGAAGATATTAGGGGATGGGTCTCACTAGGGCTGAGCTCAAGGACAGACCCCTGCTTTTCTGGGCTGCTGATCTTCCCATGCCCTCCTGCCACCCTGTCACCCCCAGGGCATGGGCAGTGTGCCCACCCTGGGGATCCCTGCTGCACCCCCTGGCATGCACTGGCTGCAGCTGGGATGGGCTCCCCAGCCCTGGCTGGGTGAGGAGGGGGCTTCCTGGAGGGGTGGTCATCACAGCCCAGCAAAGTCCTGCAGGCAGGGACCACTCGGCTACCAAATGTTGCCATCTGCTCCGGGCCCTTCGCTCGCATCTGCCGGGGGTGCGGAGGGGCGAGGGGCCGGGGGGCCGGGAGTTCAGCTGCGGGGCGGGCAGGGGGCGGAGAAGGCACAGGCAGGGCAGGCAGCACGCGTCGGGTGGATTTGGGTGAGTAGCGTGAAGGGGCAACACGGGGGTCCCACACCCAGCACCCCTTCGAAGTGCCTCTACCCCGTAGCCATTCGCCCTTGGGAAGGGTCCCACTGCCGGCTGAGCCACCTCTTTGTGCCGACCAATTAAACACAGCACAATTGCCGTCCCCTCCCTGTCCCCATACCCACGGACACACAATGACCTCAGCTGCCCTGCGCCTGCTCCAAGCCCCCTGTGCCTGGTTTCCCCAGCACCTTGCACCTGGTCCCCACCTTCCAGGTCCCCTGGGGTCCTGTACTGGTTTGACTGGGATAGGGGTCATTTCGTCCATAGGAGCCAGGGCGGGACTGTTTTGGAGTTATGCTGAAAGCAGCGCTGATAACCCAGGAATATCTGATCTTGGCTGAGCCATGCTCACAGAGCCCCAAGGACTTTTCTGCTCCTCCCACTGCCCCACCAGCGAGTGAGAGCGCTGGGGATGCTTAGAAATTGGGAGGGGACGTGCATGGGACAGCTCTGCCCCTCTCCCCGGGACACCCCGGACTACAGGACATCCTCGCTTTTCCTATTAAAGTGATTTTATCTCAATCTGTCAGTTTAGTCCCTCTACCATTTAATCTTTTCCCATTTTGTACCCCATCCCACCGGGGATGTGTGTGTAAGTGAGCAGCTGAAGGGGGCTGAGCTGCCTGCTGGGATGAAATCACAGCAGTACCTCAAACTGTGACCATCCCCCCGCCACTGTCACCCAGTGTCAGCCCCGGGGACAAGAGACACCCTTGTCTCCACTACACACAACGGTCCTGGCTGCCTCGGGTGCTCCCACAGGCGCAGGGCAGGGTGGAGGAGCAAACTGTAGTCCCCGGAGGGACAGGGACAGGTACGGGCACTGCAGACAGGTAGGGCAGGGAGGCAGGCAGGGAAGCAGACGGGAGAAGGCAGCCCCAGGTCTTGCAGGGCTGCAGCCCCAGGTCTTGCAGGGCTGCAGCCCGCTCTCCCAGCGACACCCGGTGGGTGCTGGGGGAAGAGCTGCCAAGAGGCATCCTGGGGCGGTGGGTCCTGGGATGGGAGAGGGGGGGTTGCTGCTGGGGGTGACCAGGGGTCTGTCTCCTCACCCGTGTCACCTCCCGACCGGTGCAAATGGCTCATCCGCTGGCTCACGGCTTGGTCCCCGCAGTGTCCCCAGGTGGGACAGCTGCCACATTCGGAGGTTCCCCAGCGCCCCATGCCAACCCGTGACTCCGCAGAGATCCTGATGGGGACACGAACCGTCACCGGGTGACACTTGCACCTGCAAGAAGAGTCTGTGATAGGTGGGAAGCAGTTCAGGCGGGGACAAGGACAAAGTTCAGGACACCGCCAAGAATAATAACCCCCCTGAGCTGGGGACTCTGCCAGCTGGGACCAAGACGAAGAGCAGAGCCGGGCCAGGCTGTCACCCGTCCGCATCCGGAGGTGGTGACGCGCCCGCCTCACGTCACCGCTCCGGCAGCCAGGAGTGGCTCCCGCCCGCGTGGTGCTGCCGGTTCCCCAAAGCGCAGTGAGTTACCCTTGGGAGATTGCCGAGGGACCGGTCAGACCGGAGCCCGTTTCCTTCCTGGCTCCTGCTCCAACCTCGATGCCTCCCCGCGGGGCCGGGGCCATGGGTGGGTCGTTGCGCCTGCCAGGCTCAGCCCCGTGAGACGTGAGTTTCCTCTGGCGGCCCGGGGGAGGGCTGGAGACGGCTCTGCGGGACCGCGGGGCGTGGAACGTAGGGACATGGAACGTGAGCGTTCTTCGCAGGAGCGGGATGGGAGCGGGCAAGGGATGTGTCTGGAGCCCAGCTGACTCAGCTGGCTCGTAGCAGCAGGGGCTGGACTGCAGGTTGGGCTGCTGGGGCCTGTCTCCCGCGGCCACCGGAGCGTGTCGGGATCGCGTGAGTCCTGACTGGGAGGGGGCGGGCGCCGCGTCGTCCTGCCCTGCAGATGCAGTGGGAGGTACGAGGCGTCCATTCCCAGCAGAGCAGCTGCCCAGGCCACTCAGCCCCCAGGTGAGAGCCCTCTTCACCCTGCACCTGGCTGTGCCGAGCCCTTCCAGGCTGCACGGAGCTGCAAGTGAGTTGGCACAGGTTCAATGCCCTCCTGGGTACCGCACCTGCTGCTGCCAAGCCCCAGCCCTCCGGGATGAGACCAGGTGAAGCTCATCAGGATCCACACCCAGGGCAGGAGGGCACCGTGTCATCACTTGAAGGGGGCAGAGGGGTCCACAGGGCTTGCAGAGGGCAAAGTGGGGCTGGGCTGGGCTGTGCGTCCCACACCCTCATGGCACGTAGAAGGGGAGCTGTTCTGCCAACACAGGCAGTGGTCATGGGAGGACAGGGCCAGGATCTGGAAGGGTCAGATCTCACCTCACCACTCATCAAAGTCTCTCCCCACAGCACAGCAGTGTCACTCCCAGGCCCAAGCACCCAGCCCTGAGCCATGGCACTGCTCACCCACTTTCTGGCCTGTGCCTTCGGCATGGGCTCCTGGGTGGCCATCAACGGGCTGTGGGTGGAGTTGCCACTGCTGGTGACAGTGCTGCCGGAGCAGTGGTACCTCCCCTCCTACATCACCATCATCATCCAGATGGCCAACGTGGGACCACTCTTCGTCACCCTCATGAATCGCTTTCGGTCGGGCTTGCTGAAGGAGGTGGCTGTTATCTATGCGATCGTGTCCGTGGGTGTCGTGGCCTGCTTCCTCCTGGCTTTCCTCTGGAACCACACGTCCCTCATTGCAGGAACGTCCCACAGCATCCCCTTCCTAATCCTCACCTTCTTCCTGGCCCTGGTGGACTGCACCTCCTCTGTCACCTTCCTGCCCTTCATGATGCAGCTGCAGCCCCAGTACACGAGCACCTTCTTCATAGGCGAAGGGCTAAGTGGGCTGATCCCTGCTCTTATTGCCCTGGGCCAGGGCTCTGGTATCTCCAGCTGCACCAATGTCAGCTACAAGATCAACATCACCACCGGCAATGAGACCGTGGAGAGCACCATCTTCCAGCTGGAGACCCGCTACCTCCCACCCCGCTTCTCCACCCTCATCTTTTTCCTGCTCATGACTGCAATGATGCTGACCTGCTTGCTGGCCTTCTTCCTCCTCACCCGGCAGCCCAAGGTGTGGGAGCTCTCTCGGCAGCATCTCTTTCCCAGCAACATTGTGCTGAGCTCATTTGACCAGATCCTTGACGAGGGAACTGACTCGCAGCTGAGCAGAGGCTGCTCATGCCCAAGAGATCCCAAGGGACCTGGGGACATCCTGACGCAGAAGATCTCGTATTCCCTAACCCAGCTCACCCTCATCTACCTCCTCATCACCTGGGTGAGCGCCCTGACAAACGGGGTCCTGCCATCCGTGCAGTCCTACTCCTGCCTGCCCTATGGACACACCACCTATCACCTGGCAGCCACGCTCAGCTCTGTGGCCAACCCCCTCGCCTGCGTCATGGCCATGTTCCTGCCCAGCAGGTGAGTTGCAGAGCCCTGGGGGTTGCAGCAGGGTGCACACAGGTGGCCCCTACTTTGCAAGGGTTGGGGGTGTAGGCACTGGGTGGGAGAGGTCCTGTGGGGTGCCCATGCCAAGGCAGGACAGACACCCCAGGAAAGGAGGATGGAGCCAGCAAGGAGCTGGAATGTGCTGCGTGCCTGTGCTGCTCACCAGGGAACGGTAGTGTTCTCCAGTGACACTCACATGTGCCTTGCAGGTCCCTGACCCTGATGGTCATCCTCACTACAGCAGGGACAGGCTTTGGTGCCTACAACATGGCCATCGCAGTGATGAGTCCCTGCCCACTCCTCCAGCAGTCCCAGTGGGGCGATGCCATCATCGTAAGTCACGGTGTCCCTCTCACTCAGGGAGGTCTTTGACGCCACACCTGGACCTGACCTCACCTCACAATGTCCCCACAGTGGGGAACCCCTGGCCCTGACCACTTTTCCACCTGTGCCACCAGGTCCTCTCCTGGGTGTTGTTCACTGGGACGCTCTCCTACATGAAGGTGATGGCCGGGGTGATCCTGCGGAGCCGCAGCCGCAGCGCGCTGGTGTGGTATGGGGTGCTGGAGCAGCTGGGCTCCCTCCTCGGGGCACTGCTCATGTTCCCCCTTGTCAATGTCTACGGCCTTTTCAAATCTGCTGACTACTGCAGCCTGCAGTGCCCAGCATGAGTGGGGTGGACACCCCCAGACCGCTGCTCTTGCCAGCATGAACTCCCAAAATCAGCAAGACTGCCTGGCTGGGAAGCAGCGCTGGGACCAGGACGGCTGCAGACACAGCTCCCTGATGGGCTCTGCCAGGGAGCAGCATCTCCAGGGCTTTGTCCCCAGCCTGGGCACGGGGTGTTCCATAATTTTGAAAGCAATAGAAGGTATTTTATTCAGCCCTCTGCCTCCCTGCTGCCTGCACCCCCCATGTTGAGGGAGCTATCTGTGCCAGTGCCCCCCACCTGGGTACCTCTCAACTGGGGTCATGCCCAGTCCCTTTCCCTGGGGGGTCCGGCACCATTTGGCATAGTGCCCTAAAGCCCCCCTGGACTCTGTGGGTGGGCACAGCCCCAGCTGCACCCGGCAGCACCGGTGGTGTTCCTGGCCCTGTGCTGTGGCAGCTGCCCCCAGACAGGGGGTTTGCAGCCAGCTGGGGGGGAGTGGGGACAAAGGCAGCCCTGGGAAGGGGGATGGTGGGGGAACATGGAACATTCACAAGGCCCCCAATAGCAGCGGGGGAAACTGAGGCACAGTGGGACTGGAGCGACGTGTTGTATTTGCCACCCTCTGCTGTGGTCACATCCATGCTTTCTGCTCCCTCCCCATAGCCCTGTGCCCCCCTTGCACCCCATTTCAGCCCCGCTGCGCCTTGAGATGGGCAGAGCCGGAGAGGGGCTGCAGCAGAGCCTTGCACCAGAGCAGTGCAGGCAGAGTGCCCATGGCAGGGGTGGCACAGCACCGGTGCCAGGGTTGGCCCACCTGGTACCCAACTGTGCCCCACCCATGCCAGCCAGGGTCAGGGCCAGGTGGACACTGGGGCATGGCAGGCACGGGAGGTCAGGGCAGCAGCAGCCCCGGGATGGGACAGCACCCGTGCCCTGCACGCGCCTGCGCCCCTTCCCTGGGGCACGAGGCAGCCGGGCCTTTGTCCCCGGCCCTTTGTCTGGCATCTGCTCCCTGCGCCGGCGGCAGCACCAGACCATGGATTGGAGCCACTTCGGGGCTCCGGCTGCGACCTGGACGCCTCTGGGAAGGACGAGATTGGAATACCTAATGGCCAGCAGCCCCCCAGGCTGGCAGTGGTGGGGGTCCTGCAGCTGAGGCAGCAGAGAGGGCAGGAATGAGGGCTCTGCCTCCTGGCACTAGTGGGCATCCTCTGGCAGATCTTGGCTGACTCCACAGCCCGTGTCCAGGATCTGTGGAGGCTGGGGGAGCTGAGATGTGGGGGCACCACAGGGCAGCTTGTCTCATTCCAGTAGCAGGATATGTCCCTTGTGGGTAGACTGGAAGCTGGAGTAGGGACCTGACCTCTCTCCTCCTGTCCCCCCAGAAGGATGATCCTGCCCTTGGGAGCCCACAAAACCCCTCACTCACAGTACCCCTGCAGCCCCCTCCCTCTTGTCAGGGAAACAATTGCCTCCGATGGGAATTATTTCCATACAGCTGCTCAGGAAGGCACAAACCCGGTGGAGGAAGGCTGAGCCTTTCTTCTGGCGCTGCTCCCCCTCCCCACAGTGGCGGGGGCAGGTTTGGGGGGGCCCAGGCGCTGCCGTCAGCGCTATCAGCTCGGCAGGGCTGGCTGCGGTTATTACCATACATTATCGCAGTCCCCTGCCTCCAAAAGGAGCCGGGGCTGCTCCCCCCTCCCAACCCTCCCTCCTCCTGCCTTTTACACTTAATTACCTCCCTTATTACACCGCAGCCTGGAGAGAGACAAAATCCCAGGGCAGCGGGCAGGCAGGCGGCAGGCAGCGGGCGGGCCGGCAGCGGGCAGTGGGCAGGCAGCGGGCAGGCAGGCCCAACTAGGGCGTAAGTAATCGCCCGTTCTGCAAACATGCCTTCCAGGAGAGAACAGGCACACCCACGGATAAAACAATCAGGGAGTGGAGGCCGGGAGCCCAGTGCGTGTGTGGGATGCCGCGAGCAGCCCAGCAGGCAATGTCCCCTCGGGGCCGCAGCCCTGCGGGAGAGGTGACCTTGAACTTGGCAGAGCCTTGACGTCAGGGCAGCGCTGCAGGGACAGATGGGGCTCGTGGTGCTGCCGGCAAGCCCTGGCCAAGCGCTGCGGGAGCAAGTGGAGAGACCCCAGCCCACATGGGGAGCAGCCCTGGGATCCTGTAGAATGTGGAGTGGTGTGGATATGGGATGCTCTGGGATGGGGGATGCTGTGAGCTATGGGATACACTTAGCTGTGGGAAGCTGTAAGATGCTGTGGGATATCAGATGCTGTGGGATGCTGTGGTCTGTGGGATGCTCTAGGCTGTGGAATGATGTGGGCTGTGAGATGCCCTGGGCTGTAGGATACTGTGGGATGCTGTGGGATGCCCTGGGCTGTGGAGTACCACACAAAGCAGTGAGCAGGGCTGGCTGTGATGCAGGGCTGGCTCCAGATGTGGCTCTGGGCATGCCTGAAGGAGCAGACATGGCTGTGAGCAGGCAGGCCCATGGTGCTGTCTGTGGGGATGCTGCTTTTGGTCCCCAGACCCGGTGCCACGCATCCCTGGCCAAAGGGGCTAGTGTGTCCAGGGCTGCCCCGTGCCAGCGCTCTGCCTGCGGTGACAGAAGAGGGACCGTCCTTATTAAGTGCTGCAACACTCTCGGCATTGCACAAGGCTCAGGGAGAGCACGGCCAGCTGCCAGTCAGGTCCCCGTGTCACCCACTGGCCCTCAGATGGCACAACTCCGGCCTTCAGATGGCACAACTGCAGGGAAAGGCAGCCCCGGAGCACCAGCTGCCTGCAGCGGAGCGCAGAGAGGAGGGGGGGGGAGTGGGAGTGGGAGTGGGGGCTCCAATGAGACAAGGGGGGAGTAAGAGTGGGGACTCTGGCCGGGAACAATGAACTGCCACGAGCCCGGCTATTGTTGTGGCTCCGAAGGTCAGGTTGCTTCCTGGGGACTGGGAGTGGGACAGGGACACGGGAAGGGGAGAGAAGGTGGGAAAAGAGGGATGGGAACAGTGAGCAGGGATGGGGACAAGACAGAGGTGGGACAGAGATGAGAGCAGGGAAGAGGGGAAAGGGTTGAGGACAGAGAAAAAGGTACAGGGGAAGGGAGAAGGCAAAGAGAAAGGGGTCAGTGGAAAGGGACTGTGGACAGAAATGAGAATAGGGAAGATGGATGGGAATGGGAACTGGGAACAGGATAGGAACAGGGAGCAAGGACAAGGAAAGGAGAAAGGGACAAGAAGCAGGAACAGGGACAGGGATGGAGACAAGACAAGGGACAGGGGACAGGAATGGGGCAGGGATGGGAATGAGGACTCTCGCCCGGCAGACCTGTCCTTCCCTGGCCCCGGGGACTGGCGGCAGGGAGACAAAGGCGGTGGGAGGCAGAGGCATGTGCCCCCCCCTCCTCCTGTCTCCCCCCGTCCCCCTGTGTCCTCATTGTCCGTGGCTGGGGTGGGGGGAGGAACCAGGGGGAGGGACCAGGGACCCCACAGTGTCGTGATGCCCGGGGCACCCCGCGCTACCGGCGGCTCGGGGGGCTCTGGGGGGGCTCCAGGCGCGGCCGGGCGAAGCGGCCCCCTCCCCCCCCGACCGCCTGCCTTCCTCCTCCTCCTCCCCCTCTTCCCCACCTCCTTCTCTTCCTCCTCCTCCTCCCAGCCTCAGTCCAGCTGCTTCCTGCCAGGTGCTGCTGATGGCCGAGGGGCTGGACCCATCCTCCCCGGGGGCTGCACGAGGGGGTTTGGAAACAGAAAAAGTCAGGGCTNTGCCGGTACCGGAGGTGTCCAGCGCTGCCCGGCCCCGCCATGCCCCGCTCCTTCCTGGTGAAGAAGCTGAAAGCGGAGGCGTTCCCGGCCGCCGGGGCCCCTGCGCCCCCCTACGCCCCCCTGGAGCCCCCCTACACGCTGCCCGGCCCCGCCGCC
>VZSE01015472.1:0-41563 GCA_013398275.1 Promerops cafer
GCCGGGGCGGGCGGGGCTGGGGGGGCCTTGTCTCCTTTAGTCCCTTTCTCTCTCCTCCTCTCCCTCGGCAGCCGGTCACCGAGCAGCCCCGCCTCTCCCTCCCTGCCCGTTCTAGTGCCTTGTCAGCCCTGGCAGGATGGGCCCAGTCTGTGCCGGTTCCTGCGGGCCCAGGCAGGCTGTGGTCCGTCACGGCGGGGCCGGTGAGCCCCAACGCTCCGGTGTGTTTGGTAACGGGCGTCCCGCACCTGCAGCCGGGACCGGGGCTGTGCGCAGCAGCTGGAAGCTCGCGATGCAACCCCTTCGCTCGGTCCGTGTGCCCTGGCCCGCTGGGGAAAGATGCAAAAAACCGGAGCCTGGATCAGCTCTTGGTTCTTGATCAAGTCGATAACACAAACGGTAACAGAGATTTTAGTGGTGTGGATCTTATTCCTAAAGGGGTCTGCCAAACAGCAGAAGAAACTTTGGTCAGCAGTCTGTTGTTTACATGTAGTACTGGTGGATGTGCCCCTGCCCACCCGATGGCTCTGGGGTCTGAGGGAGCTCGTTGTTGCTGTGTGTTTCATCAGGATGTTTTTAACCTGTTGTTGACATTCTGCATGTGGGATTTGTATGCAGGAGCAGCCTGAGCTGAAGGTCCTCCAGGTGATGAGAAGGTTCTGCTGGGGCAGGGAGGTTTGTCAGGTCACCTCGGGAAGGTGTTGTTGGATTCGTGGCATGGAGAATTGTTTCCTTTTGATTTGTAGCTCTCTTGAAGGTTTTGTACCCATTTTCTTGTGAGATGCTGATTCTTCTTCTGTGTATTTAATGACAGCACCCCAGTATTGTGTGCTGAGGGTTCTTCAGAGAGCAGTTCTGCTGTGAGCAACAAAACCTCATTGCAGACTTGTGGAACCTGAAGGAGCCGACAAAAAAAAGATGGAGAGACTATGTACAAGAGCCTGGAGGATCAGGAGAAGAGGGAATGGCTTCCCCTACTTACAGAAGGGGAAGGGTTAGATGGGATAGTGGGAAGGAATTGTTGGCTGTGAGGGTGGTGAGGCCCTGGCACAGGGTGCCCAGAGCAGCTGTGGCTGCCCCTGGATCCCTGGAAATGTCCAAGGCCAGGTTGGATGGGGCTTGGAGCAGCCTGGGGTAGTGGAAGGTGTCCCTGCCCCTGCCCATGTCCCTGCAGGGGGTGGAGTGAGATGAGCTTTAAAGTGCCTTCAAGCTCAAACCATTGTGGGATTCTATGATCTTGTATTAGTCTGATTTTGGTTTTTTGATTATTATAATTAATACAGAAGCAGAGTTTTATGGGGCTGTTGACTGAGGTTGTCATGTTTTGTAAATTGTATGGTTTACTTTTGTAGTTTGTCCAGGGGCACTGTTGCATCTTCAGTACCTTAAGTGCTATGATGAAGCAGAGTTTTGGATGCCTGACCTTTCAGTAAAGCTCCAAGGACCAGGCTGCTGGTGAATTTTTAATCTTTGCTTATAGAGCACTGATTTCTTTACTGGAGGCCTTACCAGAGCATGTATCTATAAAGCTGGTGCTCTCAGCTGTCTTTACCCACTTGGAAGTACGAGGTAATTGGACAATCATCTTCTGTGGATTTTTTGAAGAGAAACTGAATGTTATTAAAGTCAGTAGCTGTATGAAAAATGTGCTTAGACAGAGAATAGAAACTACTAAACAGAAGCAAACAAAAAGCCCTGAAGGTTCTGTAAGTTGTTATAAAATGCAGACTGTAGCCTTTTCTTGTCTTTTTTTCTGCTCGTCAGTCAGTCCTCTTTGAGTCTGGAGTGACTGACATGTAAAAATTTCTAAGGACCCTGTGTCCCTAAGATCCAAGTACTTCACATCCCCACTTCCTTTTTATTAGCCCCCCAGGTTCAATCCTATGCCCAGTGTTGTTTAACTCAGCCATCAGTGGTTGGATGAAGGGGTTGGTGCCTCCTCAGCTGCTGACACAGAGCAAGAGCAGTGGCCAATCCCCCCCCAGGGCTGTGCAGCCCTGCAGAAGGGCCTCGACAGGCTGGAGAGGTGGGCAGGGAAGAACTGTCAGAACTTCAGCAAGGGCAAGGGTGGGATTCTCCACCTGGGGAGGAATAACCGCAGTCCAGGCTGGAGGCTGACCTGCTGGAGAGCAGCTGCAGACAGCCCTGGGTGTCCTGGTGAACAGCAGACGGTTCCTGACCAGCCATGTGTCCCGGGGGCCAAGGGGCCAGTGAGATCCTGGTGTGCATTAGGAAGAGCATTGCCAGCAGGTTTGAGGGAGGTGATCCTGCCCCTCTGCTTGGCCCTGGAGTGCTGTGTCCAGTTCTGGACAGGAGGGACATGGAGCTCCTGGAGTGGGTCCAGTGAATGCTACAGAGATGCTGAAGGGACTGGAACATCTCTCCCTTCAGGAAAGGCTCAGTGAGCTGTGTCTGTTCAGCCTTGAGAAGAGATGCAGCTGAGAGGGGGCCTCAGCCCTCATCCTCTCTCTCAGTGTCTGCAGGGAGGGCTCAGAGCAGAGACCAGGCTCTGCTCCATGGGGCCCAGCAATGGGACAAGAGGAAGGGGCGGGAACTGATACCCAGGAAGTTCCACCTGAACATGAGGAAGAACTTCCCTTTGCAGTTACTGAGCATTGGAACAGGCTGCTCAGGGAGGGTGTGCAGTCTCCCTCACTGGAGATATTCCAGAAGTGTCTGGACACAATCCTGTGCCACATGTTCTGGGATGACCCTGCTTAAGCAGGGAGGTGAGACCAGATGATCACTGTGGTCCTTCCAACCTGACCCACCCTGTGATTCCAACACTGGGATATGCAGGGCAGTGGTGGAGTCCCCATCCCTGCGGGGATTTAACAGACATGTGGATCTGGCACTTGGGGCATGGTTAGTGGTGGCCTTGACAGTGCTGGGGGAACAGTTCGACTCTGATCTTAGAGGTCTTTTCCAACCTAAATGATTCTTTGATTATACACAGAATAATTAAACAAGTAAATATCTTCTAGGTGATTACCAAAATAGGTGCCATCATATGCTAGTTGAAAGCAGAACCTTTGTTTCTCCTGTCTATCCAGTGACTTGTACAAAATGTGTTTATGTGGGGAAAATTGCCACCAGGTGATGGTGGAAACAGAAGTGCTGTGGCTGTAACTGGCCCTCTCTGGAGGCCAGTGACTACCCAGAGCTCAGCTCCTGTATCCAAGGGGAGTTCTGAGGGCCAGGCATTATGGAGAGAACTGTAGGGTTTGATTTGGCCCTGCCTTGTGAGAGGCACATTTGTTTGGCACTGGTTATGTCCTGGACTGAGATGAAATCTCAAAACAGAACATTGTAAGGTTAGTGCATATCCTTTCCTTGCTAAGAAGTACCTTGGAGAAATCATACCCAGCCCCTTCCCCAGTTCAGGAATTAGCCTCCAGCACCTGCAGAAGGGATGGGGTTCTGTGCTGTTCTGCCTGAGCACACGGGGTCCAGCGGGAACCTCTTCTGTTGGCAAATGGGAGCAGCAGAACTTGCTCAGCACTTGGTGTTTCTCAGGCAAGACCTGCTGGAGCTGAACCTGCTCTTCACCCCAGCCCTTGGAACGTCCCTGAGCCAGGTGACAGCCAGCACAGCCCAGGGGTGCAGGTGCTGCTTCACCAGGAGCCTTGGCCAGTTACTGCATCTCTGAAACCGGAGTGTTCCTGCTGCTGCCTCTTGTTTTGCTTTTGTAACAGATAAACCTCTTTAAGGAGACTTCCTGTTAATTGGGGGCCTTCTGGCCCGTGGGCGAGAGGTACTATCAAAGTGACCCCTTGTGTTGTGCTTTGTTTCCCAGTGCAAGGCTTCCTGCGCTGCTGAGGACTTCATGCTGTATTTTGTATTTCCTGGGAACAAGTGTGTCCCTCTTATTTATGGAACATCATGGTGAAAATGTGAAATAATCACCACCTGCAAGCAATAAAAAAGGGGTTTAATAGTGGTGATTTTCTGAGAAATCCCCTGCTGAGTGCGTGGTTGTCATGTCTGCTTGGATAAGCTCTGCACTGCCAAGAGACAATGGTACGCTGCGGTGAGATGTGTATTGAATGAAAACGTCATCTACGAAGGTAAAATAACAGCCCTACAATTCTCCTGACTTATTAGAAACCGGCTGAGGCAAATTTGGAACTCATCAGCAAGGGGCCTGGCTGCTGTGTGGCTACATCAGTGGGGTGGCTGCTGGTTCTGATCACTGTAGTTGCCTATCACTTGTATTTGAGTTTCAGTTGAATGGTTGAAAATAGCCTGGTTTTGGAGTACAGGCTTGACTGTCGTCTTCCCTTTTTTTTCCTTTAGTTGTGGAGAAAAAAGGGATTTAGGGAAAATATCTCTGCTGAAAGCAGTGGTGCTACCTGAATATCATCTGTGTGAGAGGCAGCAAGAGTGATGTTCCTGGTGGGCTTTCTGGGGTGTCCTCCTCGAGGAGCACTTGCATCTAAGAGCAACTGTTGTGTATACAAAAATCCTGGTGAAAACCTTTTGGGCTTGTAATGGTGTACTGAGAAGATTTATTAGACATTAGGAAGAAATTGTTCCCTGTGAGGGTGGTGAGGCCCTGGCACAGGCTGCCCAGAGCAGCTGTGGCTGCCCCTGGATCCCTGGAAGTGTCCAAGGTCAGGTTGGCCAGGGCTTGGAGCAGCCTGGAGTAGTGGAAGGTGTCCCTGCTCATGGCAGGGGGTGAAACAAGATGAGATTTTAAGGTGGCTTCAAGCCCAGACCAGTTTGGGATTCTGTGATTAGTGCTGGCAGTGTTTATCTTTGGTAAAGGCCCTTCCAAAGACAGAGATTTTGCTGTTTCCTGAAGGTCTTACAGCCCTGAGTTTCTGCTGGCTCATGATAGTCCAGGCCACAAACAGAGCTCTGTGTCATGAGCGTTACATCCTTGGCTGCCACATGCTTCCTGCAGCCTTGCTCATCCTTGGCTGCCACAGGCTTCCTGCAGCCTTGCTCATCAGAGCTTCTAGCAACATCTACATCTTTGTGGTTTGCTGGTCAGAGTTTCTCTGTCATCATGGTGGGGTTGTGCATCGCTTTGGGATGGTGGAGGTGAAGCTTTACCTGAGCTTCTGAAGCTGTCGTGGAGGGCTGTGGGAAGTCTTGAAGCTTGTCTGTGAGTTGAGGTGGAGGTACAGAAGGTCAAATGTTTGTCACCTCTAATCGGGATTGCAGGTTGGGCCCATGCCTGTGAGGAAAGGGGGGATATTTTCTGCCTGTGAGGAAAGAGAGATGTTTCTGCTGTGGGAAGTGAGGGGAGGCATGGATCACTGTGCATTTCACTTACGTCTTCAGCTTCTGTACTCCTGTTCCAGGCTGGGTGGCTGAGTGTAGGCAGGAGATGCAATCGGTGTTCTGGCTCTGCCCTTGAACCACTCAGCCTTCAAATGAAACTGGAGTCCAGTTTGTGTGTATTGCTGGCCACTGAAAGTTGGCACTTTTGGAACAGGGCACTGTAAGGCTTATGGCAGTGAGTGCATAAAGGTGTTTCTGAGTGCCCAGGGCAGGAGGTGCTTGGCAAGATGCTTTGGAAAGGCAGAAAAACGTGGAATTTTGCAGGACCTTCAGTGAAGAGCAGTCACCTACGTCTTACGCTCTGAAGTACACTGCTGTGGTGTGATGGCTCTTGCCATAGTCCAGCATCTTGGATTTTGGTGGAGTATTGAATCTTCAGGAGTGTGAAGATTCCATCTGCCACCGTAACACTAGAGTAATTTTTTTCTTGTCATTAGTGTGATCTCTGTTGTACAAAGCTGTGAACATGCTTCTCTGATCAGGGCAAGGTAGCAAAGGTTGTAGTTTGTTTTGAAATGAAGCTTTAACTGCTCCCATTGCATAGGGGTAAATGGCTGATTTTATAAATGCTTCTCGCACTATACCCTAGTAAATTTCTGGGTAGCAAATTGTATCATTGTAACTTTAAGAAGGTAAATATTGGCAAACCACACAACTCTAACTTTTTGTGCTGTTGCTGGTTTGAAAGGAGGCCAGTTCCTGAAAAGGTTTGCTTGGTTGGTGTAATGTTCTTGTGGATTAAATGTGGACGAGTTCTGCCTGAGCTTGCTCGTTCCCAGTGGCTGCCCTGTGAAGCCTTGGCATTCTGAATACATTCCTAATAGTCTTGACTATCACACAGCTAAAAGCTATGGCTTAGCTTTATTTGATGGTATTTTGGTGGTTTTTTTTTTTCCTCTTCTCTCTTATGGCTTACTCAAGAGCCTGTAAGAGAATCTATAACTGGTAATACTCTTGCAGTACTCCAGGTTGAGGAGGAGGTGATGCTTACTAAACCAGCAAAAAACATCAGCCCTCTGGGGCCGAGTTAGGTTTTTTTTGTGACGTGAACAGTACCCGGAGCTGGCATGAAGTTAGAGGAACTGCCACTTCTGCTGCCAGCTGAGGGCTTTGCCTTACTGATTTACAAGTGTTGTGTTCAGGTTTAGTCAAATCAAACTGGATTTGGGGAAGCAGGACATCTAGGTTTGATTTCAAACCCTGCTGGTCATGACTTGGAGGACGAAGTACTTGTGTACTTTTCCCCCTAGCAAATGATGGGGCTATTTTAAAGAGCTTGGAAACGTCCAACAGCTGAATAGTGACACGTTTTTACCACAGAGCCTGTGCCATTTAATACAGGCCCAAAGAGCAGGCAGCGTCTCTGGGTGTGGGTAGGTGCTTGCTGACTATAAATTTGGGGTCTGTTTAGGACTTACTAGTAAGAAAAGCTCCAGACAACCTTTTTCAGACTTGAGATGCTTCAAAATAAAGCATCAATGTAACATTAATGGTATTTAAGTTACCAAGGCATCCTTTACCCCGCTTTGGCCCTGTGTAAATTAGGAAATACATTCAGCTTTACATTTACATCCTGTCTTTGGTATTCCAAGTCTCTCACTTTTGTCAGCACCTCTCATGTTAAACACTTACCCACCCAAATACCTTCCAGAAGAGAAGGTATATGAACAATTTCTGGAATAAAAAAGGGTCAGGAATCATCCAGCTCTCGAACTGCTTGGGCAGAGCATGTCTGAATTGACAGAACCAACCTGCATCTCTTAGTCCTCCTTCAGTGTGTGCTGGGGAATCCAAACAGGATTCAGGTACAGCCTGCCTCAAACCACAGAAATCATTTTGCAAAATTACTGCCCTCGTTTCCCTGCCAGGCCTGGCATTCTGCATGCTGGCTTATTAAAAACACATCCATACCAAGAAAAAACACTTTTTTGTTTGAATACATGAAGGTTGAGTCAATGAAAAGAACAAAAGGCACTTGTTCAGCACCATAACTCTGCCTGTAAGTATTGTTCTGAAGGTAATGAGCTGGGAGAGAATCCAGCCAATTCAGAGACAGGACAGAAGGTGAATGAAGAACATAAAGTCAGAATATAAATTCTTCTCACATAATCCAAACCCTTCCACCAAATCCCACCTTTCTTTTCCAAGCATAAACTGCATAATTAGTGACAAAATAGTGTCTGAAGAATATGTAACACATGTAGCTCCTCAACATCTTTTGTTTCTTCAACTTAAAGGGAACTTGAAGCCCACGTATCATGGAATCACAGAATCATTCAGTCTGGAAAAGCCCTCTAACATCAAGTCAAACCACTCCCCCAGCACTGCCAAGGCCACCACTAAGCCATGTCCCCAAGTGCCACATCCACACAGCTGTTAAATCCCTGCAGGGATGGAGATTCCACCACTGCCCTGGACAGCCTGTGCCAATGTTGGATCATGCTTTCCATGAAGAAATTCCTCCTGATGTCCCACCTAAGCCTCCCCTAGCACAGCTTGAGGCTGTTTCCTATTGTCCTGTCCCTTGTTCCCTGGGAGCAGAGCCTGACCCCCACCCAGCTGCAGTCTCCTGTCAGGGAGTCATGGAGAGTGAGAATGTCTCCCCTGAACTTCTTTTTCCTCCAGGCTGAGCTTTCCCTCAGGTGCTCCTGGTGCTCCAGCCCCTTCCCCAGCTCCATTCTCTTCTCCAGACATGCTCCAGCCCTCTTGTGAGAGGCTCAGAGCTGTTGCCAGAATTCGAGGTGGAGCCTCAGCAGTGCCCAGCACATGGGGACAGTCACTACCCTGGTCCTGCTGGCCACACTGTGGCTGATACAAGCCATGTACCATGGGTCTTCTTGCCCACCTGGGCACACACCAGTTCATGTTCAGCAGCTGTCACCAGCACCCCCAAGTCCTTCTGGCAAAGCCTTTTTTACTTGCTTTGGGGGAAATGGACTCACTTCCACTCACTTCCCATAGACAAATTTAGAGACAGCAGGAGCATACCACAAACCAGAAGTGCTGCTTGCTCCCTGGGCCTGTGTTAGTGGCACAGATTTTAGGGTAAAAATGTGTCACTATTCAGGTGCTGAACATTCACTGCTGTGTTCTGCCTCGGCAGTCTCTCTGTTGAACAATCTGTACTGTGTTTCTGAGTGAAAGTTGTAGGTGAAATTTGGGCAGATGGGAACGGAAAAGCTCGATAGTCAAATGTGTTTCAGATGCAGAATTTAAAATGTCTCTTTGCTGTGCAACTGGATCTGGATCTCTCATGAATACTGTGCTGAGCCATTTTGGGAGGACGCTTAAAATGTGTGGTGTTCCCTGGCTGATCACGCTCCTCGTGTGGGTTCTGCAGGCTGAGCTCTCTTACTCATGATGTTAAAACAACAACACCCCAAAAAAAGAAAAGGGGTGAGGGGGCATTTTGTTGAACTGTTTAGTTTGAGACACACATTTGGTAGCTTGTGGGTTGGTAAGGGTGGTGGTTAGTAAACTTCAAAATGAGGGAGAGTTTGATATGGCATGCACTAATTTTTATTTTTTAAATCTCCTTTATTAATAGCATCACAGACTTTTCTAACTTTTCACTCTGCAGTTATGTCGTCTCTGACTCTTTGCTTCATCTGGTGGAAGCTGATCTCTGTTAAATTTGGGAGCTTTCTCCAGTTTTGCCGCTGAAAGAACATATGGGAGTAATGTGTTAAATTAAAAAAGAGAGAAGCTTGGGGGAGGAGGTGGTAGAGGTAAGCAGGTGTGATCAGAACCAGCTTGGCACTGTCTATTTCAGGGATGCTCCTGTAAAAGTGTTGGCATGCTTAATGTTAAGGAAGAAAAGCATTTCAGCATTTGTAAGATGTCCAAGTTTTGGTACTGAAAAATGGCATAGCTCAAAGAACCACAGGGTCTCCTGAGCTGGAGGGGACCCACAAGGATCATCAGCCCAGCCCCTGGCCCTGCACAGACACCCCAACAAGCCCACCCTGAGCACCCCTGGCAGCGCTGTCCAAACGCTCCTGGAGCTCTGGCAGCCTCGGGGCCGGGACCATTCCCTGGGGAGCCTGGGCAGTGCCAGCACCCTCGGGGGGAAGAACCTTTCCCTGAGCTCCATGCCAAGCCCTGGCACAGCTCCAGCCCTTCCTGGGCTCCTGTCCCAGAGCAGAGCTCAGCCCCTGCCCCTCTGCCTCCCCTCGGGAGGAGCTGCAGCCCCCGAGGAGCCTCCCCTCAGTCTCCTGTGCTCCAGCTGAACCAGCCAAGTGCCCTCAGCTGCTCCTCAGACCCTTCCCCAGCTCCGTGTCCCTCCTTTGGACACTCTCCAGCAGCTTTGGATCCTTCTGATCTTGTGGTGCCCAGGTGCCCCCAGCACTGCAGGTGAGGCTGCCCCAGTGCAGAGCAGAGCGGGACAATCCCTCCCTGGGCCTGGTGCCCCCAGGACACGGTGGCCCTTTGGGCTGCCAGGACACAGCAGTGACTCAGATCCAACTTGCCACTGACCAGGACCCCCAGGTCCCTTCCCACAGCGCTGCTCTCCAGCCCCTCACTCCCAGTCTGTCCCTGCATCCAGGGCTGCCCCATCCCAAGGATCCAACACTTGCACTTGTTAAACATCACATGGTTGGGGATTTCCCAATCCTCACATTTGTCAGGGTCTCTCTGTGGGGCCCCTCTGTCCTTGAGAATGTCAGCAATTTCTCCCAAGTGAGTGGCCTCAGCAAACCCACGTGGGACCTTCCAGTCCTGCCCCCAAGTCACTTATGAAGACATTTGAGAGAACTGGTCCTAAGATGGAGCTCTGTGGAACCCCAATGGTCACCACCTTGATGTCACCCCATTTCCTGTAACTTTCTGAGGTGCAAGACCATCAGCTCTGCAGTGTGGTGTCTGTGTGCTTTGCCTTGTTTTCAAGCTTATTTCACAGAATATTGTAAAACTTTATCACATCTTACTGAATTACAGCATGTACTGCTGGACCCCTTGTAGCTTGGTAACTTGCCCCCAGTTTTTAACTGTAAAACCTTGGGCAGGTTTGTGGTTCCTGGAGGCAGCCTCTTCCCAGGAGGGAGTGGGAGGCAGTGCAGGGCTGTCCCTGAGTGGGGCACTGTGCAGCTGCTCCCTGGGCAGCCTCCTTCCAGCACAGCCTTTGTGGGCAGTTGCCTCCAGGATTTTACCACAAGTTTGTATCTTGAGGCAACTCCATTTGTGCAGCTAGGACTCTGGCCAGGTGCCATAAATGTTTATGCAATGACAGGAATGAAGATCCCTTTATGTTCTGCACAGCCTCCAGATTCCTGTGTGTTGTGGAGATTTGCTTATGTGTTAGTTGCACCTTTGCCTTTGGACGTGTTTATCTTGGGTTGAAAGACCAACTTGGTGTCTCCTCTGGCGCTGGTGTTTTTGTGCCCATGTCAGCTGTGGACAAGGTGCACGCGGTGTGTGATGGGGAAGGTTGGACTCTGGGAGTGCTGCTCTCTGCCCTTGGGGTTTGGCAAGGGCTGTGATTGTATTGTCATACAAGTGTCTGCTCATTTATTTTTTATTGATGCACGTGTTAATTTACCAGGCAAATCTCAGCTATGAAGCAGCCCTGTCCTAAAAAATATGCTTAAAAAATGTGCTTAAATGATGTTAACATTGCTTATAGACTGTATAGCTATATGAGTGAGAAAGCTTTGTGCCAGCCAGGAGGAGTATTTGGGATAGTGCAGGCATCAGACATGGAATGTTTACTGGGACTACTAGATCCCAAGTGTGTTCCTCCAGTGGATGGTGTTAAAAGTCTGCAGTAGTTCTGACATGGCTAAAGCATCCCACCTTCAGCACTGCTCCTGTGCCCCTGACCTGAGCAGTGGGACAGGCTATAGTGGGATCACAGAATCCCAGTGGTTTGGGTTGGAAATTACATTAAAGCCCATCTCATTCCACCCTCTGCCATGGGCAGGGACACCTTAAGTACACCAGGTTGGTCCAAGCCCAGTCCAACCTGGCCTTGAACACTTTTATGAATGGGGCAGCCATACCTCTCTGTGCAACTGGTGCTGATGCCTGGAGAGGACAGGCTGCAGGTGCCTGGATTTTTCATGCCCATGTCCTGAAGGATTGCCAAACTCTGCTGCTGCAGGACCCAGGGGCAGTCCCTGCTCCAGGTGTGGTGGGGACCAGTTGAGGTCCTGTCAGACACAAAATACCATCTGCCTGCATTTTTCAGTGTCACACAAGTTTGGTACCTGTGCTCTGGATAGGAAAAGTGGTCTCAAGTTCAAAGAACAGGCTTAGAAGACTTTGAAGAGGCTGTTTCAGCATGGAGGAGCATAACATTTTGTTGTTCTTCTCCTCCTGTCTGTTGCAGCACACTAGTTACTGCTTGGACTTTGCAAACATAAATTCCTGAGCCGGCTGATCTCTCCAGCCAGCTTCTCACCATGGATCAGGACTATGAGAGACGTCTCCTACGCCAAATCAACATACAGAATGAGAACACAATGCCTTGTGTGAGTACAGATGGGCTCAGGCTCACTGTTAAGTTGTTGTCTGTCTCATTTGCGACTGTTTTCCTTGAGCTTTTGAAAGGCCTGGGACCTCCTCAAAGCAAACCACAGTCTTTTGTTGGGTTGTGAGCAGCTGTGAGCTCCTCAGCTCTTCTATGAATACCCAAATAGCTTGACTTCAAGAGAGCTTTTGAATATATAACCTCAGTTCAGGTTGCAAAAAGGAGTGAAGATATTTTTGTGGAGTTCAGTAGTACCTTTCTAATACATAATTTCAGCAACTACACATGTAACGTAAAAAATTGAGGGCTAAGAAACTAACCAACTCTAAGGCTTGACAAGAGTAAGTTCAGTGTCTTTTATTCTTTAATTCAGGTAGCAGAGATGAGAAGAACCTTGACACCTTCCAATTCTCCAATGTCTTCTCCTAGTAAACATGGTGACAGATTCATTCCCTCAAGAGCTGGGGCCAACTGGAGCATCAACTTCCACAGAATAAATGTAAGTTTTGCTCCCTTCTCCAACAGCTCAGCCTTGGAACTGAGGAAATGGTACCTTTTGTTTTGGCTGGCATGATTGCTCTTATCTGCTTATCTTCTGCACCATGTGCTTCTGCTGCCCCAGAAGAGTTCCACTGAGTGTGTGTCCTCAAACCCTATGCTCCCTGCATTTGCTGCTTCACCATATAACCTGAGGTTCCTGTATGGTGATGGCATGTTTCTCCATTTCAGGAAAATGAAAAATCACCAAGCCAAAACAGAAAAGCCAAGGATGCTACATCAGACACTGGCAAAGGTGAGACCACCCTTCTACTGCTTGGCAGTGCCCAGAGCTCTATTGCAAACTGCTGGGGAAGTTAAGGCTGTGCCGGTGCTTTCGTGCTTATGCCAAAACTCATGCTGGTGTTTTGGGAAATGCCCACATTATGAGTGAGTACCAGGTCATTGCTTTTGATGAGTGTCTGGATGCAAGAGGCTGTCTCTATCCCTTGATTTATTGTGTCAGGAAGGCACTTTCCTGATGGAGTGGAAGGAGGGGAAACTTGCTACTAATCTTGATTCTAAATGGGGATCCCAGGCTTATTAAGAGACTCTGTGAGAGTACAAGTTGTAGAATCCCAGACTGGTTTGGGCTGGAAGGGACCTTAAAGCCCATCTCCTTCCCCCCCCTGCCATGGCAGGGACACCTTCCACTGTCCCAGGCTGCTCCAAGCCCTGTCCAGCCTGGCCTTCAACACTGCCAGGGATCCAGGGGCAGCCACAGCTGCCCTGGGCACCCTGTGCCAGGGCCTCCTCACCCTCCCAGCCAACAATTCCTTCCTGTTATCCCATCTAACACTGCCCTCTGGCAGTGGGAAACCATTCCCCCTTGTCTCTCCAGGCTCTTGTCCCCAGTCCCTCTCCAGCTCTCCTGGAGCCCCTTTAGGCACTGGAAAGGGCTGAAAGGTCTCACTGGAGCCTTCCCTTCTCCAGGTCAGGCACACGTGATCCTGACACCCCCTGCTCTTCCTGCTCCGAGTTCTCTGCTCAGTGCCTGTTTGTGTTTACAGATGGCCTTGCCTACTCTGCCTTGCTGAAGAACGAACTCTTGGGAGCAGGGATTGAGAAGGTGCAGGACCCCCAGACAGAGGACAGGAGGCTGCAGCCATCCACCCCAGAGAAGAAATCTCTCTTCACTGTAAGTTGGTTACTTGCAATAGGACCAGTGGAGATTGTGTGTGTGGCACAGGAACAGAGCACAGGGCTCTGTCAGGCTGCTCGTGCAGTGAGTTGGTGTTGGGGCTTGGCTGAGATAAGCTGTTGATAACAAATGTGGTGGCCTGCAAAGGGAACAAGGGTGCAGCAAGCAGCGTGCCTCCTGTGGGTGTGCTGGCCGGGAAGCTGGGTGGAGCCAGACCTTTCGGACAGTGGGGAGTGGAAAATCAGGCTTTCAGACTTGGGTTTTGCTGAGCGGTTTTGTATGGTTTTGGAGCACCTGGGAAAGGAAAAACTGGGTGTTGGAATTAGCTTGGCACCAGTGCACGTTGGGAGTGATGCCCCAGGCTTTGGGCATGCCAGGGTCCTCATGAGGTGTGTTTCTTTATGCAGTACTCGCTCAGCACAAAACGCTCCAGCCCGGATGATGGCAATGAGGTCTCACCCTATTCCCTCTCTCCTGTCAGCAACAAAAGGTAACACTGATCCTCTGCAAACTAAAAGAAGGGAAGGGCTGGGACAGATGGTTGGATGAGGGTCTCTAGGACTTCTGCCTAAAGCTCTAAAATTGCAATGTGAATTGGGTTTGGAAATCTGGAGAGATAATAAATAAAACAGTCAAGTTCTAAGAATTTCTTCAGGTGTCCAACCTGCCTATGTGCTTAACATGTCTTGGTCAGCTCTCAGTAATCAGTTTACCTTTCTGCTTCATAGCTCCTTTGTAGAAGCAGAGCCTAATTCCTTCCAGTCTTGCTGCTGAAAAAGGGTTGTGTGGCCTTTTTGTCTCTGCATTTCTATAGAAACTTCAGAGTGCTCTGTAAAGAGTAACTGCACCTGTGCCTCCCATCTGCTGTGATGTGCAGATTCCTGTAGTTGTTTTTTTATCTGTTTCTGTAAACAGTCAGAAGCTGCTAAGATCACCTCGAAAACCAACTCGGAAAATCTCCAAGATTCCTTTCAAAGTGCTGGATGCCCCAGAGCTGCAGGACGACTTCTACCTGAACCTGGTGGACTGGTCCTCTCTTAACGTCCTCAGCGTTGGCCTTGGGACTTGTGTTTACCTGTGGAGTGCTTGTACGAGTCAGGTAAACGGTCATGAGTCTCTGAAGATTGAATTGCCCGTTGATGTAGGGTTTTTCCAGCCTTCCAGAGCTGTGGAATGTGCTGTGTGAGGGCTTCAGCACTTGTCACCCTCTATCCCAAACACAGCACTGGTTTGTGAGACAGCCAGTAGTGCTGAGTGAGTCTCTTACCCCATTCTTCTCTCTGAAGGTAACCCGGCTGTGTGACCTCTCTGTGGAAGGCGATTCCGTGACGTCCGTGGGCTGGTCAGAGCGGGTCAGTAGGACACTGTCATCAAGGACAGCTGAGACACGTGTCACTTAGTCATTGTCCTCACAGCTGTAGTTAACTCCCTGAGCTGGTTTTTCTCTGCTAAAAGAGAGGGGATAGAGAGCAGCCTTTTGTATCTTGAGGTTCTCGAGGCGTTGCTAAGAGGAGTGGGAGGGAGCAGGAGCCAGTTTGCTTCTTCAGCTCTTGACAATAAAATGTTACAATAAATATATTCCAGACTGCTGGGGCTTCTCAGTAGGGAAAAACATGTAAGATGGAAGAACTCTGGATGCTTTCCATCTCGTGGGATTTATGTCAAGTCTTCTCCTCAACTTTCAGTTTTCTGGCTGTACTTCCTGGCTGTACTGATCCTGGCTCTCTGTTTGTCCAGGGAAACTTGGTGGCTGTTGGTACTCACAAGGGCTTTGTACAGATCTGGGATGCAGCTGCAGGAAAGAAGCTCTCCATGCTGGAGGGACACACAGCCAGAGTCGGTAAGGAGTGTGGAAGCAGAGGGTTCTCAGGGGTCTCTCCTTCCTGATTGAACTTAGTTAGCCAGGGATCTGCTGGAAATAGAGAACTTAGAGTACCAGGATTGATATTTATCTCCTGCTGTGTCTTGAGCACGTTCGAAATATTATCGTCTCATAACTCTGGTGTTACGATCTGGGTATGATGGTGGTTGGGTGTCACAGCAGGTGTTTCCTCCTTGCTTGAGGCATTTTGGGTTTGGTTACAACATCTCTTCACTGCTGCTGGCTTCCAATTTCAGCTCTTCTGGCAGCTTCACACTGAGATTTCCAGTTCCCTTTTTTGGGGGGCTGTTTTTTCTGCTCAGAGATGTTGTGAATCTAAACTCTGGGGTGAGATTTGGGAAATCCATGCACCTTCTGAGATCTGTTCCTGTGCTTTACTGCACTGTGAAGTGAGGTTGGTAACACCTGCAGTCAGTCTGTTCAGGGGAACATCTATTTGTGCCTGGATCTAGGACTCCAGAGAGTGGATGTAAGGCAGGTCTGTAAGGAGTGGTTTGAGGTTTTTTAATGTTTTTTTTTAAACCATGGCAGCTCTGATGGCTGCATTTTGCTTACCAACTGCTGCTGGAAGGGTTGAACTTGGTAATGTGGCCAGCAGGACCAGGGCAGTAACCATCCCTCTGTGCTGGGCACTGCTGAGGTCCCACCTCAAATCCTGGAGTCAGTTTTAGATCTCTCACAGCAAGAAAGACATTGAGGGGCTGGAGCATGTATATAGAAGGGAACAGAGCTAGGGAAGGGGCTGAAGCACCAGAAGCAACTGAAGGAGCTTGCAGGGCCCAGCCTGGAGAAAAGGAGGCTCAGAGCCTTCTGGCTTTCTACAGCTCTCTGACAGGAGGGTGGAGCCAGGTGGGGGTCAGGCTGTGCTCCCAGGGAGCAAGGGACGGAATGAGAGGACATGCCCTCAAGCTGTGCTAGAGGAGGTTTAGGTTGGATATTGGGAAAACTTCTTTCACAGAAAGGGTTATAAATCATTGGAACTGGCTGCCTAGGGCAGTGGTGGAGTCACCATGCCTGAAAAATGTTTAAAAGACATGTGGATGTGGCACTTGAGGACATGGTTTGGTGGTGAACGTGGCGGTGGTGCTGAGTTGACAGCTGGACCTGGTGACCTTAGGGGTCTTTTGCAGGCTCAGTGATTCTGAGATTGCATGACTCCCAGAGCAGGCTCTGAAGCTGAGCCCCGTTGCAGGTGCCTTGGCGTGGAACGCGGACCAGCTCTCATCCGGGAGCCGGGACAGGATGATCCTGCAGCGGGACATCCGCACCCCTCCCCTGCAGTCTGAGCGGCGGCTCCAGGGACACAGGCAGGAGGTCTGTGGGCTCAAATGGTCCACGGACCACCAGCTCCTGGCCTCTGGAGGGAACGACAATAAGGTACATTCCTTCCAAGGGGTCACGGGAAATGTCAGACCCCCTTTCTTTCTAGGGCAAGGGGAAATGTTGTCAAGTTGCACCAGGGGCAGTTCAGGTTGGGTGTTACTATGTCGCTGGAGGTGTTCAAGGCCAGGCTGGATAGGATGTGCAGCAACCTGGTCTAGTGGAAGGCGTCCCTGCCCTTTGCAGGGGATGGAACTAGATGGGCTTTGAGGTCCTCCAACCCAAACCATTGTATGATTCTATGAGTAGGAAAAAATTTCTTCACTGAAGGAGTGGTTAAGCAGTGGAACAGGCTGCCCAGGGCAGTGGGGGAGTTGCCATTCCTAGAAGTGTTCAAAAAACGAGTGGATAGGGCACTTTGCAATATGGTTTAATGGGCACGGTTGGATTAGGTCAGAGGTTGGACTTGATCTTAAAGGTCTTTTCCAACCTTAATGGTTCAGTGATTCTTTAAGGATGTTTGGCCTCTCCGAAAGGGACTTTTGTTTTGGTTGTTGGACTGTGACCAAACATAAATCATGCTAAGCTTCTACTCAGTCTTCTCTTCCTAATAAAATGAAAAAAGCAAATTAAATTTTGCTTCTGTATTTGGCTAATTAAATCTCTAGCTTGGCTCAGTGGATTGAGTTCAACAAAGCCACTGCTAAGCTGCCCTTCCTGACTCGTTTGGGTAGTGTATGGCCATTTTTGTTGCAGTAATGTTTGTGTGCAGCAGGAACCTGAGGTAGAGCTCTGTGAGTTCTCATACCTGTAACGCAGGCTTACAGCACACTGAGCACCATATGGGAGAAGCATCTGTCACAAAAAAGCAGTGTTCCAAGTCCTCTGGAGCGGGTTGCTAGGTAGGGAATGTGCCCAGTGCCTGTGTGACAGCATGGTTGGACTGAGTTCCTCCTGCTCAGAATAACTCCTAATGAACTGAGCAGATTTCTGGATGTGTTCTGGAATGATACAGCCAGAAAGGCAACAGAAAGGTCTGTGGCCCCCTTCAGTGACGCCATTTCTTTAGGTTTATTCCCTTGCCTTAGGGCCTGTTCCTGCCACGTGGCCTTGGGGGTAGGACAGCTCCTCAGCTGAGTGCAGTGCCAGGGTGGTTGTGACTGCCCCATCCCTGGAAATGTTCAAGGCCAGGTCAGATGGGGCTAAGAGCAACCTGGTCTAGTAAAAGGTGTCCCTGCCCATGGCAGGGATTTGAACTGAATGAGCTTTAGCCAACCCAAACCATTCCATGATTCTGTGAAGTGCAGAGTGGAGCTGTGCATGTCTGAGCAGAGCTGTGGGAAATCAGCTTGTTGCCCAACTGCCCTCATCGGTCCCATTGTGCCTTGTGGGTGTAGCGGACACATGACTGAGGCACAAGTTTGATCATGTCTCTTCTCTCTGCCAGCTCCTTGTCTGGAATCACTCCAGCCTGAGTCCCGTGCAGCAATACACGGAGCACCTGGCAGCAGTCAAAGCCATCGCCTGGTCCCCACACCAGCACGGGCTCCTGGCCTCGGGTGGGGGCACAGCCGACCGCTGCATCCGCTTCTGGAACACGCTGACGGGGCAGCCCCTGCAGTGCATCGACACCGGGTCCCAGGTGTGCAACCTGGCCTGGTCCAAACACGCCAACGAGCTGGTGAGTCCTTCCTGTGCAGCTGCTGCCGAGCTGCCCTGTGTTGGGAAGCATGGCTGAGCATGAGCCAGCTGTGTCCAGGTGGGCAAGGAGGCCAAGGGCATCTGGGCTTGTACCAGCAAGGGTGTTGCCAGCAGGACCACGGCAGTGACCATCCCCCTGTTCTGGGCACTGCTGGGGCACCTCAGGTGCTGGGGTCAGATGCTGACATCCCCTCACAACAAGAAAGACAGTGAGGGGCTGGAGCATGTCTGGAGAAGGGAACAGAGCAGAGGGAGGGGCTGGAGCACAAGTCTGTTGAGGAACAGCTGAGGGAGATGAGGGGCTCTAGCCTGGAAAGAAGGAGGCCCAGGGGGGACCTTGTCTCCCTCTGACAGGAAGGTGGAGCCAGGTGGAATTCAGGCTCTTCTTCCAGGTAACAAGCGACAGCACAAGAAGAAATGGCCTCAAGCTGCAACAGGGGAGGTTTAGATTGGATATTGGGAACATTTCTTCATGGTGGTCAGGCACTGGAATGGGCTGCCCAGGGCAGCAGTGTAGTTTGTAGACTGTTGCACTTGATCTTGGAGGTCTTTTCCAGCCTTAACAGTCCCATGATTCTGTGATGCATGTTCCCTCTCCCCTTTCAGGTGAGCACCCATGGATACTCCCAGAACCAGATCCTCGTCTGGAAATACCCCTCGTTAACTCAAGTAGCAAAGCTCACCGGGCACTCTTACCGAGTCCTGTATCTGGTGAGTGATGGCCGTGGCTCTAGCTGCTCCCCTGGCTGTAGGTGTGCTCAGATGGGACCTAAAGCAGCAGTGCCAGTGGCACCATAAACTGCCTGGATGGGAATGTGAACACTCCCCATGAGCAGTGGAAAACTCTGTCGCATTTCTGTGCCTGCAAGGGACGCTTTGATTTGCTGCTATGGAAATGTGAGGCGTTGTTAATGATAGCAAAGCCTGCCAAACTCTCCTGAGGAAATCTGAGTTTTCTTCTAAAAAAACTCTTGTGAGCCTGGAGAAGAGAAGGCTCCAGGGAGACTTCCAGTGCCTAAAGAGGCTCCAGGAGAGCTGTAGAGGGACTTTGGAAAAGGATGTGGAATAGCAGGACAAGGGGAAATGGCTTCCGACTCCCACAGGGCAGGGTTAGATGGCATATTGGGAAGAATCTTCTGTGAGGGTGGTGAGGCCCTGGCACAGGTTGCCCAGAGCAGCTGTCCCTGGATCCCTGGAAGTGTCCAAGGCCAGGTTGGACAGGGCTTGGAGCAACCTGAGATAGTGGAAGGGAGTGGAACAAGATGAGCTTGAAGGTCCCTTCCAAGCAAAAGCATTCTGGGATTCTGTGATTTTATGAAACACAAGCTTCTCTCCTTGCTCCCAGAAGACTTTCACACCTCTTCACTGATGACTGCTGCCCAGGGTATTAAACATTTGTTGTGGGTAATCCCGATCCATCTCATATCTGCTGTTACTGTTACATGGGGGTGTCAGCAGTTCACCACCGAGCTGACAAATGCTGATAATGTTTTGGGAGGTAGATCCCAATGTAAGCAACCAATACAGCCAGAAAATCCAGTCATATAATCTTCCTGCCTGCAGGCATGTTGATAATCCCAGGAGGAACAGCCTCAGTTACACATGACTTGGATTTCTTAACACAAGTATTCTTTCCAGAACACTCCACCCTTGTGTTCCATAGCTGCACCATAAGGTGTGAGTGCCCAAATTGCACCTGAGGCTGCATGAGGCTCCTGGAAGCAGAGGCAGCTGGCTTCTCACCGCCGAGTAGGAAGGAGAGTTAAATCTCTCCTGCATTCCAACAGAGACTTGTTTTCAGCCTCAAAAATGTGACAGGTGCTAAAGGTTGTTGTCTTGTCCTTAGGCAATGTCCCCTGATGGGGAGGCCATTGTCACAGGAGCTGGAGATGAAACCTTACGCTTCTGGAACGTCTTCAGTAAAACTCGCTCGACGAAGGTAAGGCCAGGCATGGGGGCAGCTGCCTGGGGAACTCAGGCCATGTTGGCTCTGCTCTGCTGCCTCCTCTCTGATCCCTTCCTGCAGATCAAAGGCTGGGGCAGTGAAGGATTCAACTTTGCTGAGATTTAAGTAAAAGGTTGCCCTGTGTGCCCAAGGCAGATGTGACACAACATCCCTCTCCAGGCTGGTCCAGGGCTGCTGAGCAGAGCAGTGTTTCAGGGGCCTCACCAAGCTGAGCCCTCGGGTGACAGCAGGCTGGAAGAGCTGGCAGTGTCTAGCTGGAGAAGAAAAGGTTCCAGGGAGACCTTACAGACCCTTCTAGTGCCTAAAGGGGCTCCAGGAGAGCTGGAGAGGGACTTTGGACCAGGGCCTGGAGGATCAGGACAAGGAGAAATGGCTTCCCACTGCCAGAGGATGGGGTTAGATGGGATAACGGGAAGGAATTGTTGGTTGTGAGGGTGGTGAGGCCCTGACACAGGTTTCCTAGAGCAGCTGTGGCTGTCTCTGGATCCCTGGAAGTGTCCAAGGCCAGGTTGGATGGGGCTTGGAGCAACCCATTGCAGAAGGGGAAGGAGATGAGCTTGAAGGTCCCTTGAAGCCCAGACCATTCTGTGATTCCATGATTATCCCCTGCCTCTTTACAAAACTGCTTAAAATGCAGGTTTGAATGAAAATGGCATCATGGATTCTGCCAGTGAGAACTCGCCATCACCAAAAGCAGATTGTGCCTGATGCTCTGAGAGCTTTCTTGGGTGCCTGGCAGAAGGATTTGGAGGAGAGGACTGGGACGAGCTGGCATTGCTCCTGGGGGTCCCCCAGTTCTTGCCATCTCTGGGGTACAGCTGCCTGCAGAGCTCTTGGAATGGTACTCTGGCCAGCTGCGCACTTGTTGCCACTTGGAAGAAACCCATAGGAATATTTATGGCGTTGGACTTTGATTTGTGAGCTGGGATCATGCCCTGAGCTAGAGATACCAGATTAAAAACAAACCAACCTAGAAGCACGTGGAGTAACAGCTATTTACCCCCTGCTTTGTCTTCCCTTGTCAGGAGTCTGTGTCTGTGCTCAACCTCTTCACCAGGATACGATAAACGCCCTCCCTGTGCCCCGGGAGCCTACAGCCTGACATTTCCAGGATCAGACCACTCCCTCGGCGTGCATGGACCTCCGGAGCCCAGCCAAGGGGAGAGCCGTGGGACTGGAGGAGGACCCAGCTCATTAAATATGTGCTTGTGACCCACAGGGCTGGGCAGTATTTGGGATGGGGTGGGGAGGGGAGGGAACTGCCAAAGGTTATTGGATTCATCCTTCATAAAGGGAAACGGGTACAAGAGAAATGCTAACGCAGCATCCTCCAGCCGTCGGGATGGTACTGGGGAGGACTCGTGTGACATGGACCATTGAGACTGGACTGAGGCCATCCCCACTGCCACGGCGTGCCTCCTGCAAGAGAGGAGCATATCCTTGCTGCTGTGGGAAGGGGTTTGACGTGCTGCTCTGTGTTCTAGAGTGACATCTCTGGAGGCAGGAGCCAGCCAGACTGGTCCAGTACAGCTGGTGCGAGGGGCACAGCTCCAGGCTGGGCATCTAAGGGCTTTGTTCATAGCCTGGCATCCCTATTCCAGGAAGAAACTGGAGAACTGCCTATTTTCCTTTTTTTACTTTATTTTTTCCCCCAGACAGGTACTGTAGTACTTGACATGATCATTCCATAAGTTGGCTTGATTTTTTTGGCATGCTTGACAGCTGCCTCCAAGCAAATACACTTTGGGGCTTTAGACTTAGGAGGAGACTTGAAAAAGCTTCACCTCTAAGGCAGCAGATTTGGGAAGTTCTGCACTTGCTGTTTCGTATTCTGGGCTGATCCTGGGAGTTACCAGAGAGAAGCAAGAACTTTATAAAAAAAGAAACCAACCCAACCACGTGTGCATGTGGAGCTTCCTTCGGTGCCACTGCATGGGTGCCTTGCTCTGGAGTCTCCCTGAGGCCAAAAGCAGTTGGGATGTGTTTGAGAACAAAAACAAATCCTGAAGATCTGATTTTTGGGGTGAGCAGGGCCTCTTCTGGCTGGAAGAGGAATTCTGACGCAGGACTGCAGTGTTGCTTTTTGTTATCTCCAAGTCCCAGACAGGGCCCTGCTATTGAGAGTTTTGGTGTGTGGTTTGGGGTTTTTAGGTTGTGTGGGACGAGAGTTCTGGCTGGTGTTGGAGCCTGTGGGGTGTAACACGAATGCTCTGTGTGTGTGTGGTGCTTTTAATTTAAGAGAAGCTATGAGGCTGCACAGCCTGTTCATCTGACCTGTGCCTGCCCTGCCCAGGCCCTGCCTGCCTCCTGCCCTCTCCCAGCGTTGCTTCCTGTTCCCATGTGGAATTCCTTGGCTGTGTATATAGACTTGTCCTCTCTCTGTAAATTGCATAGGTAATGCTTTCTCTCTTTTTTTTTTTTTTTTTTTTTTTTTTTTTNTTTTTTTTTTTTTTTTTTTTTGGTTGTTGTTGTTGTTTTACCTCCTCTCCCTTCTTTCCCTGAAACCAGGTGGTAGGAATATGATTGCCTGTCCCCAGTACCACCAGTATTCTTAGGGTGAGCCAAGGTGTGAGAAGGCCAGTACAGCCTTGACCACACGTGCCATCACACCAGTGCCTGGATCAGGCTGGTGGTGCTGCGCCTGTGTCGCACATCCTGGGAGTCACTGGTGAGGAGCTGGTGTGCTGGGAGCCTCCTGGCAGCTCCGAGTCTCCCAGGCCCACGGGCCACTTCGTCATCTCACAGTCTCACTTGACACCAAAATGGAATTTCCATAAAATTTCTGAAACACTGTGGGAGCGCAACTGCTTTAGTGTAGCTCTGGCCTTGGGATATGAGGCATGGTTTGAAGTCACCCCTGGGCTTGTCTTGTGTTGTTTGTTCCACTTGTGGGCACTGTTCCACATCACCGTGGGTTGGGAGCACCCCAAAGCACCCAGAAGGTGTTAAATTGAGTTGGATCATTACACTGGAAAGTGGGTTTGAAGCAAAGGGTCACCTGCAGCAAGAGGTGGTGTGTTGTGGGTGCCATCACCTGGGGAGAGGGCCGTTCAGGGGGGCTGGGGAGGCTGGTGGCTGTGCTGTGGGTTTTCCTGTTGTGATTGCCTCCTGCTAAATAGCACTGTGCAGACCCCCAGGACACACTGTTTTCTCCTCTGGGAAGGCGTAGGTGCTTGGGTTGGGGGCACACAGGAGGTCTCAGCCCTTCTGGAGCAGGAGGGAGCCAGGCACCCGGCTGGAGTGTAGGGTGAGTGTGGTGATGTTTGGAGTCGCCAGTGCCCTGGGGCTCCACAGGAGTGGGTTTGCCTCTCACCCTGTGATGGGGGAACTTCCTCAATGAGTCCCAGAAGCTGCTGGGGGGAGTGGCAGTGCTGTGGGGTGGGCGGTGCCAGGTGGGCGCTGCAGCCACTGCCCAGTGCTCCCAGCTGCAGAGCAGGGATAGCTCCTCATTGCTCTGTCCCCAATCATTGTCCCCTCTTGCTAAGGACTTTTCTCAAACTACATCTTGTGTCCACATCTCGCTTTTCTGTCTGCCTGGGGAGCAGGTTGGCTCGTGGTGGCTTCTCTTACTGCACTTGGCCAGGAGGCTGGTGATTCCCAGGCCAGGGCTGTCCTGTGGCCACACGCCTTGGTGACAGAGCATGGCAGGAACAGGCTGCTCCCCCTGACCTGGCTGTCAGAGCCCAGTACAGCCACCTTCTCTGCCCCGCTCCCAGCTGCCGAGCAGGAGCTCCCAGTTGTATCCGTGTGGAGGTGGGTGTGTGCGAGTGTCTCAGAGTGTTACTGTCACTGTCACCAGCTGCTCAAGAGAGAAAAGGGCAGAGCTGAGGTGATGGCTCAGTGTGTGACCTGTGGGCACTGGCTCAGGCACAGGGTCCTCCCAGAGCTGGGTGGCAGAGTCTGTGGCATCGTTGTATCCCAGGTGTCATGTGATGAAAAACAAACATGGAGCACGCTGTAACTTTTTCATGTAAAGCAATTGAACTGGCATTAAACAGGTTGTGAATTTATTGGGATTGGTCTCCATGGCTCCACTTTGCTTCCCCACAGTGAAGGGTGCAGCAAGTCCCCATGGTCCCCACCCCACCCCACCTCTGCAGGTACCAACTTTCTTGGCACAGCTCTCACTTGAGGTTTATTGCTCCCAGCTTCCCACTCCTGTTTGCTTTCCTGCTGCTGGGAAAGGGCACAGCCCCCATCCCTGCCCTGCCCTGTGCCCCTTGGCATGGCAGGAAGGAGGAAAAGGGGCCTCTGGCCTGCCACAGCCCCTCCTTGGTGTGGGGCAGTTGCCAGGGGATGGCTGCAGCGAGGCTGGGGGTGCAGAGCCCCTCGTCCTGCAGGCCCTCGAGTCAGGAGTCCTGCTGTCCCCATGCAGGCCGGGACCCTCACATGGGGGGTGCACCCCCTCCCTGGGCACTGGAGCCCTGTGAACAGGGGACACCTCTCCAGTGGGTACAGCCCTGTGCCCCCACACCTGTGCCTTGTTCCAGCCCTTGGGAGGGACATGGAACCCTGGCAGCTCCCTCCCCCCAGTGACTAGTGTCTTATGCTGTGGGGACCTGGCCTGCTGCTGGAAGACCCCCTGGGCTGGGTGGTGTAGGGCAGAGCTGGTCCATGAGGCTGAGCAGCAGGATGAGGACAGGGAGGATCCCTGACCTTGGCATCAGCCATTGCTGCTGCCCCAGGCACAGAGCTGAGCTGTGGGTCTGAGGAAGGCCCAGAGAAAGGAGCTGTCAGCTGCCCTTTAACTGGCCCAGAATGGGATTAAGCTCCAGGGCTTTGGGCTGAGTGGATCCTGCTGTGGGGTGCAGGTTCTGCTGTGCCCCCAGCTCTGCTCCCACCCCCAGCTTATGCTCAGAACCTGTGGGAGCCCATTGTCCCCACTGTGTACCTGTGACCCTGCACCTGCTGGAACCCCTCCCTCTGGCAGGTGAGCCCTGTCCTAGGGAAGGAACAGGGTAAGAGCCAGGGCCTGGCCAGCTGCAGGGCCCTGGGGCTCCCTGGTGCACCCCCACTGCCCCCTTCCCCTTCCCTGTCTCCCACTGTCACCAGCAGCCAGTACCCCAGGGGACTGCTCAGGGTCTTCTGCTGCTCCCCGGACCCCTGGGCCATCGGCACCTGGAGCTGCCTCCCCACACCAGAGTCCAAGCCCCTGGTCCTGCTGTGTCCTGGTCTCTTCTGGGAAGCAGGGGGTGCATGATGGGGGACTGGTTCATGCTCATCCTGTGGCATCTGGCCCAGCAAATAGTAAGTATTAATATAATATAGATTTTATTAATATTTATTAATAGAATATTCTGTTCTCTGTGCCCCTGCCTTGCCTGGGGCTTGGCCCCCTCTGCCTGCCCCCCCTTGGCAGGGAGGGCTGGGGGTGGGTTGGTGCTGACTCCAGGCCCCATTGCCTGCTCTGTGCCCCGCCAGGAGCTCCCTGGGTCTCTTCTGCTGCTGCTCAGGATGGGCAGACGGGGCAGAGTGAGATGGAGCCTCACAGCTCCTGGGCTTCTCAGGCATCGTGGGGAGCTGGAAGGCACTTGGTGACAGAGCCCCCCCTGAGAGGCCAAGGAAGGGCTCAGAGCAGCCCCTGAATCCCCTGACCCCCCGGCTGGAGCTCTGGTGATGGTCCTCAGTGGCCTCACGTTGTCTTGTACCTGGGGGGAGGCAGGGTGAGGGGGAGTCTCTGCTGGGGACAGAGGCCCTCCCACACCCCACCACTCACTGCTGTGACAGGTTGAGGTCTGGCCAAGCCCCCATGAACGACAGCTGCTGCTCCAGCTCCGCGATGCGCAGACCGATGTACCCCGAGGACAGCAGCAAGGCCACCATGCTGAGGACAGGCCAGCGTCAGCCAGGGGGCACAGGGTGGCGACCTGGGGCAGGAGCAGTGCCACAGCCACGCTCCCGTGTGCTCGCCCTGGGGATGGGTGAGGGGAAGTGCGGGAACCCCGGCCTGCCAGTGCCACCCTGCAGAGGCTGTGCCGGGGCTCAGCAGGGATGGGGACAAGGGGTGTGAGCAGGTCCTGGGGACTCACAGCAGCAGGTAGATGATGATGATGATGTTGAGAGGGCTCAGCTGGGAGTTTATCCAGGACCAAAGTGCAGTGGCCCAGGCCCAGAGCACGGTGTGGGGTCCCCCTGCCAGGACAAGGGAGTGTTAGTGGCACTGAGAGTCCGTGCTCAGCTCTGCCAGGGTGTAAACCCCAAGGATCATCCCCCCCATCCCGAGCCCCCTGACCCACCCCAGACGCCACGTGTCTCTGCTGAGGGCACCCTGGCAACCAGCAGGGCCATCTCGTCATCCTTGTCCTCTGCTTGCCACGATCTTGGGTTTGGCTCATCTGCAGGTGACCAGGAGACACTCGATGAATGCCCCAGGGAGGGGTCTAGGTGTCCTGGGGGCACATGGGGCCACAGAGTGCCGATCCTGCACTCCCTGGAGCTGTGGGAGATGCTGGTCGGGTGGGCCAGGGCCGCGCGGTCCCTCCCAGGCCATGCGTGTCTGGGGAGGAGGAGCAGAGCCCAGAGCTGCGGGTGGGGAACGAATGAGGCGGGGACCTGGGCAGGGCTGTGAGCATGCGAGGAGTGCACCAGGGTGGCCGCTCACCCAGGGGTTCGTGGAGGCTGTTGGGCTCCGGGGTGCTCTGCTCCAGGTCTGACTGGCTCGGGATCTAGAAGAAGACAAGCCCCGCTCGTGATGCGTGTCCCCAAGGCACCTGCCCCACTGCCATGGGGACATGGGCAGGACCTGATGGGACCTGTGTCACCCACAAGAGGGGAGGGTCCTGGGGTCTACACTGCCCCGGGCTGGGGCTTTTCATCTTTCCTCCCCACGTCTTCCCAGAGGCCACTGCACCCAGCCCACCCCATCCAGGGGGCTGGGACCACCCCTCCTCCTGCTGTACCCTCCTACCCTCCATTCCCCAGCCTTACCTGAGACTTTCTAAGGGTTTCCTCATTGCTCACTGAGTCTCGAGGGCTCTGGCTGCTGTCCTGGACAAGGAGAGATGAAGGGAGGTGCCCTGCAATGGATGGATGGAGCCCCCCCTCCCCATCCAGTCCCTGCGTACCTGCAGGTGTTTGCAGACCGCCCTCAGGAGCTGGTACGTGGCCTCTCGCTGGCGCAGCGACACGAAGAGGAACTGCCGGGGCGCGGGAAGGGGATTTATGCCAGAGCTGCCCCCTCAGTCACAGCCCCGAGCCCACAGGGACTGGGACACTCCAAATAGCCCCAGGTGAGGCTGCCCCCCAGCACCGTCCGCGCTCTCACCTTCTCCCCCTTGGCCGTGCGGATGCTGATTGCGTTGGGCACCAGCAGTGCCGTGTTGGTCTTTTTGAGGGCTGAGATGGAGGCGACGGGGACCACGGCCTGTGCCGGGGGGGACAGGCTGTGTCACCGTGTTCCCGGCTGCCACCTGTGCCCCTGCCTGTGCCGCCGGCCCCACGCACGCTCCAGCCCACCTTGATGTCCTTGAGCAGGAGGTTGGAGTGGAAGCAGATGTGGCGGGAGGACACGTAGAGGCGGCCGTGGTAGGGCATTTCTCTCTGCCAGGCGCACGAGAAGCAGCCCAGCAGCACGTCCTGCTCGGCGAGCTCCCCGAAGGCCCGGCGGTAGCTGCTGTCCTGCTTGCTCAGCTGCAGGAGGTCGTGGGGGTGGTGCTTGGGGCCAGCCCTGGCACCGCGGGCATCCTGCAGCCCCTTGCTCCATCACCACGACTGCCACGGAACCGGGACGAGCCGTGCCTCGGTCCCCGCCCCAAGAGAGCGTCCAGCCGAGCCCATGGGGCTGAGGCTGGGGCTGGCGCTGGGGTCCTGCTCCTCAGCTCCGGTACCCCAAGACTCACCGAGGGGGATGGGGGGCCCTGCCTGCCCGTAGCCGCCTGCTCTGTCTCCTTGCAGGAGGACTCATAGGTCCTGGATCTGGAAGGAGGCGTCGGAGGGGGTGACTCGAGGGGCACAGGTGGGATGGAGGGCTGGGGGGCGCGATGCGTCCCCGTGAAGTGCAACACCCACCTGGTGAGCTTGGGCTGCTCCAGCTGGGCACTTCCCCTCTCCTCCAGGCTCCGCCACTGCTTCTCCCCCAGCACCTCCCGCCTGCTGCGCCTCAGCCTCCCCGGCATGAGGGACGAGTCCGACAGCTGGGAAAAGCGCAGGTTGTGGGGACGGTCTATTCCTGCAGCACAGCAGATCCCAGCGTCACCAACCTGTCCCTCCACCGGGGAGGACACGGGGACGGGGCTCAGGCCACGCCGGGACCGGGACAGCAGAGCTCACCCGGTCGCATGACCCCTTTGCCTGTCCCATGGTATCATGTGCTGGCTGCGACCCCCGTGGGCAGCGGGGGCTGGGGTGACGGGGAAAGTGACCCCTGTACCGGCAGGTGACGGGGAAAGTGACGCCTGGACCGGGGGTGCCGGCCCGGGTCACGGCCGGTGCTGGGTGCGGGAGTGCGTGGCCGGTCTGGCTCCAGAGGGGACGGGAAGGCGGCTGCGGTCCCAGACCCACGCGCGGCCCCAGAACCCCGTCCCGGGCAGGCCCCGCGCTCCCCACGCTGTACCTGCTGGGGGGCGCAGCCGGGGCCCCCAGTCCCGTCGGAGCTGTCCCGCTCCCACTCCTTCCAGCGCCGTTCCTGCTCCGCTGCCACCTCCTCCTTCTCTTCCTCCTCCTCCTCCTCCCGAGGAAGGGCAGCGGGCGGGGCCGGGCGGCCGCGCCAGGTTAGCAGGGAGCGGCCGGGGCAGCCCCAGCCCGGGACACCCCGGGGCTGCGCGGGGTGAGCCCCAGCCCGGCCCCCGGGGGAATGCGGGACCAGCCAGCTGCGCCCAAACCAGCTGCAAATGCACTCAGTCCCAGCAGCGCTGAGAACCAGAGCGGCACAGCCGCAGTCCTGAGGCATTTCACAGTTCTCGGCACTCGGCAATCCACGGGCGCTCCGCAAACCGGGAACATCCCGCAATGCCGGACACCGCACAGCATCGGCCCCCCGGTGCCTGCTCCCCTCCCTCCTACTCTGGCCCCCAACGCCGGGCACTGCTGGGGCCACGTCCGCCCCTCGCCCCGGGGGTTTCTGCCGCGGGACACGGACCCCCAGAGGGAAGTGGGGAGGGGGCGCGGCCGGGCCGGGGGCGCTGGGCAGAGCCGAGACCGTGCCCCCGCCGCGGGCCCTGGGGCAGGTGCGAAGGCCACGGACCCAGCCCGGCTCAGCCGGTGCTCTCTGGACCGGGGCTGATAACGCCGTTCCCGCAGCGAGGAAACGCCATAAACCCGGCCGGCCCGAGGTGGGACACCGAACTCTCAGGCTCCCACTCCATCCGCCTGGATCCCGCTCCGTTCCCCCACACCGGGCACACTCGGGGTGTCACTCCCTGCCCTTGGCCACACCCTGTCACACCCGCCAGCCCCCTGCACCCCCCTCACCCCACACTTGTGTCCTCTGTGCACACACGACCCCACAGCCCTCATGGCAGGGGCTCCGTGACAGCCCATCCCGAGTGCACACACGGAGCTGTGCGCAGGCACAGGGCATGGACAGGGGGGCCATGGAGCCCCCCTGCTCTGGAGCCAGGCTGGGAGAGCTGGGGGTGCTCACCTGGAGAGGAGAAGGCTCCAGGGAGAGCTCAGAGCCCCTTGCAGGGCCTGAAGGGGCTCCAGGAGAGCTGGAGAGGGACTGGGGACAAGCCCTGGAGGGACAGGACCCAGGGAATGGCTCCCAGTGCCAGAGGGCAGGGCTGGATGGGATCTTGGGCAGGAATTGTTCCCTGGCAGGGTGGGCAGGCCCTGGCACAGGGTGCCCAGAGCAGCTGGGGCTGCCCCTGGATCTCTGGCAGTGCCCAAGGCCAGGCTGGACACTGGGGCTTGGAGCAGCCTGGTGTAGTGGAAGGTGTCCCTGCCATGGCAGGGGTGGCTCTGGGTGGGCTTTGAGGCCGCTCCCACCCCAAACCATTCCGTGGGTTACGCACACGGCCCCGGCACCCCCCCGCACCTTGAGGGCACACAGCACATCCCCACATGCACAAACATGTGATCATGTACGTGTCCTCTGTGGGCACACACATGGACAGGCAGAGCACACGCACATCACACACACAACACACACACATCACACAGAGCACACGCATGTACACACAGAGAGCACACACATGTACACACACATACACACACATATGGGGTCAAACACGTGCACACACACACACTCAAACATATAGGGTCACATGCACGTTCTGACACATGCATCATACACAAACACACATGGTCACACACACTCTACACACACACGGTGTCACACACACTCATACATACACTCACACACACACACACACACACACACACACACACACTCTCTCACACACGTTGTCCCACAGTGTCACACACACATACCCACACACACACATACAGTGTCTCTCACACACACTGTCACACACACGCGTGCGCGCACACACACACACTCAGTGTCACACTCACACACACACATACAGTGTCTCTCACACACATACACACAGTGTCACACACANTTCTCACACACACACTGTCACACACACGCGTGCGCGCACACACACACACTCTCTCTCCCACACACACACACTCTCTCTCCCACACACACACACTCTCTCTCCCACACACACACACTCTCTCTCCCACACACACACACTCTCTCTCCCACACACACACACTCTCTCTCCCACACACACACACTCTCTCTCCCACACACACACACTCTCTCTCCCACACACACACACTCTCTCTCCCACACACACACACTCTCTCTCCCACACACACACACTCTCTCTCCCACACACACACACTCTCTCTCCCACACACACACACTCTCTCTCCCACACACACACACTCTCTCTCCCACACACACACACTCTCTCCCTCTCCCTCTCTCTCACAGTCCCCGCCCCCCGCCGCGCAAGGGCCGCCCCCATTGGCTGTCCCGTCCCGTCCGGGGGCGGGGCTCCGCGCACGGACCAATCATTTGTGTCCGCGCCCCCATTCCGTGCGCGGCCGCTGAGGGCGGCGGTCCGTGCCGAGGCCGGGCGGGAGCGGCGCTCGGCTCCCCCGATCCCCCAGACCTGCTCCAAGCCCCGCTGTGGCGTCCCGCACCCCAGAGCTGAGCCCGCCCCCATCCCAGCGCCGTCAGCGCTGCGGTTGGTTTTTTTCTCTCCTTTTTCTCCTCCTTTATAAAGTGCCGTTTGTACGTATTGACCTTACAAAAGCAGGTTAAAACCTCGGGCCGGGCGCCCCCCTCCTCTGGGGCTGCTCCGGCCTGGCCTAGGCCCTTCTAGTGTTCACTGTGCAGGTGAGAGGTGACAGGCGACCCTGCACCGGTGACACCGCACCAGGGACAGCCTTCATCGGCTGGGAGGGGCCTGGGGCACGAGAGTCCAGGATGGGGACGTGAGTTCAGGGTGGGAATACGAGTCCAGTGCAAGGACACAGGGTGGGGGTCACCCCCTCCCCAGAGCCCAGTGGCCCCCAGTGCAGGGGACCCTCCAGACTCAGAGCGTGGCACCGCGGTGGCCAAGGATGTGGCTGAGGACACAGCCCTGAGGACATGGTGGCCAAGGACACAGCCCCGCTCAGTTGACAGTGCTGCTCTGGCTCTGTCCCTCAGCACTCCCAGTGCCACTTTCAGGGTTGCTCAGCCCCTGCAGGCCGACAGCACCTGGAGGAAGAGAAGGAAGGGGCAGGTCAGGAGAGATGGCAGCATGGGGTGACCCACACGTGCTGGCCTGGCCCTCCTGGACTCTTCTGCTAGCACCAGGGGCCTGACCCAGCAGGGCCCCAAGCAGCACGAGGGGTCTGTCCTGTTCCCCCACCCCACAGCGAGGCACTGGCACCCAGAGAGGCAGAACAGGCACTGAGCAGGGGTGTTTGCTCCCCAGCCTGGCAAAGGCCACCCCACCGTTCCCCACATTTGCTGCCAGCACATGGAGCTGCCCCTGACACCCCTTGGAGCCCCAGGGCCAGCTAACCGTGACCAGGCCAGAGGGGTGTTGTCCCCCAGAAGGGCACAGCAAGCAGACACAGCCCCTCTCTGGGGGCAGCAGGGAAGTGGGACAGTGGCCCTGCCCTGTGTCCTACCATGAGGGTTCCCCTGCAAGCATGGCCGCAGCCAGCCCAGTAACGACAGGGCTCCCACCGCTGCCCCACTGGGGCCATCTGCAAAGACACTGTAGCTTTAGCCCAGGCTGGCACTGACCACAGGGCTCCCAGTGCTGGGCTGCCCCCAAGCCCTCAGCCCCACTCACGGTAGCGGATGCGGATGGGCCACACCATGATGCAGCACAGTGTGGTGACAGCGGCAACGGCGATGCCGCCGGTGACCAGCACCATCACCCAGCGGTAGAAGTCGACACAGGCAGGGCAGCACAGCTCAGTCCTGTGAGGACAGGCAGGGATGTGGTTGGAGACTGGGGCTGGAGTCCCAGGCTACGGGCAGTGGTCCCATGTCCTCACATCAGAGGACACCAGTTCCCACTGGCATGCGAGGGAAAGGCCCAGGGCAAGGATACCCCCAGGGTATGGCTTGCGGCCCCGTCCAAGGCCAGGAGAGAAGGTGAAGAAGGGTTTAAGTCAAATCAGAGCCGGACAAGAGAAGGCTCCAGGGAGACCTTACAGCCCCTTCCAGAGCCTAAAGGGGCTCCAGGAGAGCTGGAGATGGACTGGGGACAAGGGATGGAGGGACAGGACACAGGGAATGGCTCCCACTGCCAGAGGGCAGGGCTGGATGGGATTGGGCAGGAATTGGGCAGGAATTGTTCCCTGGCAGGGTGGGCAGGCCCTGGCACAGCGTGCCCAGAGCAGCTGTGGCTGCCCCTGGATCCCTGGCAGTGCCCAAGGCCAGGCTGGATGAGGCTTGGAGAAACCTGGTGTAGCGGAAGGTGTCCCTGCCCATGGCAGGGGGTGGAAGGAGATGAGCTTTAAGGTCCCTTCCAATCCAAACCATTCTGGGATTCTATAAATCCAAGCTGGTTCCCTCCCATGCCTCTTGCTCCAACCCTGCAATATTTCCTTGTGGCCCCCAAGCAGTGGGGGTCCCAGCTCTGCAGAGACACTTACGGGCAGGGGTGCAGGTTCTGGATCACCATCACAGCCAGGCCATTGGCCATCTTGTCTGTGAAGCTCATGGCACCGTAGACAAACGCGCTGCTGTGCTGCGGGAGGAGGGAACCACGCTGTGCCGTGCTGGGCCACGCAGCCCTGTGTGCCCTCTCATGGGCAGAGCCCTCACTGCAGCAGAGCAGCAGAACACTGGGCACAGCACTCAGGGGGCACAGCACACGGGGGCTGCCCAGCAGAGCCCCCTCCGAGCATCTCCATCCCCTAACCCTAACCAGTGCCCACTCCAGACTGTGGGTTCTGTGCCTGCCGTGACCCCCCACTCCACCCCCCAGGAGCAGCGGCTGTACCGTGTTGGTGCCGATGAGATCTGCAGTCATAGACAGGGAGGTGACCAGGATGGTGGCTGAGCCGGCCCCGAGCAGCACTGCCAGCCCGTAGATCTCATCTCCTATCGGCCTGGCCAGGGCCACCCAGGAGGCGAAGGCCAGGATCACCAGGATGCCCACAAAGTAAGTCAGCTGTGATGGGGATGGGCAGAGGGAGAAGGGGGAGTTCAGAATCAGCTGGCACTCTGTGAGGGAGAAGCAAGCAGGGAGGGCACGGGGCCAGCATTGCCCAGGACCCATAAGGGACAGCCCTAGCTCTGTCCCAGCTGTATTTAAACAAGGAGACCCCAAAAGCAGGTCCTTGCTGTGCTCCAGGTTGTTCTGCAGCCCAAGGGTTGAGCCCTGGGCACAGTTGTGGGAGCATGTCTGTGAGGGTGGGGGACACTTCACTGGCACCCAACAGCACGGAGGGGACACACTGGGGGGGGCAGGTCCCTCCTGCTAGCACTGCAGACTGTGTGCCCACCCAGGCCAGTGCAGCCAGACCCCCTGCCCTGCCCCTGATGGGCACCACAGGGCTCTGCAGCCCAGTCAGGCCTGCATGGACACGGTAACTCTGGGCCAGCATTGCCTTCCCCAGCCCCAGGGATGTACAAGACAGGCCCCTGCCACCATCCCTGCCCACTGTCCCCAGACCCAGTAGGAGCCAGATCCCCATCCCTGCCCACCACCCCCAATCCCAGCAGGACCCACACCCCCACCCTACCCACCACTCCCAGTCCAGTGGGACCCATGCTGCAGTGGGTGGTTGCTGGCAGAGGTTCCGTGAGGGGTCCTGGCGCTCCAGCTCAGGTGTGCCAGGAGCTTTGCTCACAGCCAGGATTTGGGCCCTGGGCCTCTGCTGGGGTCAAACTCCAACCTCTCCAGCACCTTAGACTCACATTTCGACCAATCCATTTGTTCACAGGCTTCATGAGGAATGAGGAGAGGAACCCACTGACGTACATCACCAGGGGAATGGTGGCAATGTACTTCTGCAAGGGACAGGGACAGGGAGGAGATGAGTCTCAGGCCACATCAGGACACCTTCCCACGCGCCCCTGGACCTGCCCTGCACCCACCTTGGAGAGCAGCAGCGAGTTGGTCAGGTACATGGCGATGTAGGTCTGGGACAGGTTGACGATGAGGCGGGTGGCCATGTAGAGCACTGCGACCTGGGAGGGGACGGGGCCAGGGCATCACTGCTCAGCCTGTGGGAAGGACCTTCCCTGCCCAGCTGTCATGGCACAGGTGCCCAGTGGGAAGGGGATGGCCCCTCTGAGGTGGTGGATGGGTGCCCAGAACAGCTCCCCTCTCCATCCCCACCCGCACCTGGGCAAGGCCCGTGGCTGCAGGACACCCGGGGTGCCCGGGCAGGGCAGCAGCCCAGGCCAGGGGAGTCCTGCCCAGCCGTACCTGGTAGAAGGAGGGCTCCAGCAGCCAGTCCTTCCAGAGCAGCAGTGGGTGTGGGGCGCCTGGGGGCTCCTTGTGCAGCAGTGGGGTGCTCTCCTCTGGCTCAGGCAGCACCCTTGGTGGGTACGGCTTCTCCTTGGTGCCCAGGTGGAAGATGAGGGAGAACACGGCCCCCAGCCCCACCACAATAAGGGCCAAGTTCTGGTGAGGCAGTGGGGGTGAGCACAGCAGTGGGGACAGCCCACCATCAGCCCCCCAGCAGTCTGGAGGGGAAGGAGGGGTGCCCAAACCCCAAGGAGGGCTCAGTGTGGCTCTTGCCCAGCTGGAGAGGTTTTAGGGCACTGCCCCCTGACTGTACCTGCCTCCAGTACCTCCCCAGCTGAGCCACGGGACGAGGGAACCCCAGGGACTGGGCCTTGCCACTCACCCGAAACACAGGGATGTCCTGTGGGCCCAGGTGCTCCATGCGGTCGGGCTGGTCCGTCTGGAAGTTCAGCAGCAGCCAGGCCAGGCCGTACACAGTGATGTTGGCCATGACAGTGAAGGCATACCTGGGCGGAAGGAAACCTTGGGGCGATGCAGAGGGACAAGCACGGGGACAGCACAGCAGGACATCTCTGCCCACGGCTGCCCTCCAAACCAGATGTGCTACAGCCTCTGCACCTCAGTGTCATGGCTGAGGTGACACCTCTGAGGGAACAAGGCACCCGGCCAGGCCTCAGCCTTACTGCTGCAACTCCCAGTGTGCCCAGTCCAAGCCTCGGGGCATGACTGGGAGGAAACCAAGATCCCTACAGGTCAGTCTGTTCCTCCTCCAGGCACAGCTCACCTCTGCTTCAAGGATGCCATGAGCTGCCTGACCTGGTACCCCCAGAGTGGGGACCACTTGGACCTATGGTTACCCCACATCCTCCCTGCTCACCCTGCTCCATGGAATGAACATCCCATCCTACATCCCAGTCCTGACAGAGATGAGCCAAGTGCACTGCCCACCTGGCCCTGGAGACATCTCACCTCCAGAACAGTACCCAGAGCCATGTCCAATTCTCCTTGAGGGCATCTGGGAGGGACAGTCCCTCATCCATTCCCAAAGGAGAAGTGTCCCCAGGTCAGGGAAGTGTCCCATGGGCTGTGTTACTGACATCCCTGGCATCAAGACATTCCCTCCTGGCAGCAAAGGCTTTGGGCCACCAGCCCAGGACCAGTGTCCCTTGGCACATCCCACAGGACACCCACACGGCCCAGTCCTTGTCCTGCCATGCTGAGGTCTCTGGTGTGCCACAGCACCCAGGGACCTCCTGTCACACAGTGATGGGATCCAGCATGGTCAGGGCAGCTCCCCCAGGCCCAGGGGACCTCCAGGTGTGGCTGTGCTCACCTGAAAGCCGTGAGCTCCACCTTCCCATGGTCACTGCTCACCAGCTCGGGGATAAGGGCCAGGTGGGACACCTGTGTGGCCGCCCAGCCAAACTGGAAGATGACAATGAAGGGGAGGTAGTAGATGAAGGCTGCCCACTGTGGAGTGCTCTCCCTGCAGGCCAGGCAGGGGCTGAAGACAAAGGGAAAGGACACAAGGACACAGGTGGTGCCTGGGGAGAGAGAGGAGCAGTGAGAGGCTGCACACCTGGCTGGGACTCCAATGTGACACACACAGCCCTCACCAGGACAGGTTCTACCCCAGAGCTGGGGAGGGAGGTGGCCCCCTTCCCCAACCAGATGAGACATGTAGAGCTCCAGACACCCCTCAGCCTGTCCTGCACAGGGAATGTCCTTCCCTCTGGCACCCAGCACACACAGACACCCCCCAGTCGAGGTCCTTCCCCAGCACAGCGCTGGCACTGCTCTGTTCCCTCAAGACATCATGACAGACCCTCAGTGTCACACGCAGGGACACCAAGAGGTTCTCGCCGTCCCCGGGTGCAGATAACCAGTCAGATAACCCCTCCCTGCTGCCTGCCCGTGGTGATATGGCTCCCCTAGGCTGGGAGGGCTCTGGCTGTCCCACAGGCACTGGCACCCTGTCTGTCTCCACGTCCCCTCTCCTGTGGGGCTGGCAGAGAGAGCCATGCTTCTGCCACGCTGACAGACATCACCCGCAGCATGACAGGGTGACACAGAGCCATGGGGGGCTCCGAGAAGGCCCCGCTGAGTCAGGGATCCCAGAGCCAGGCTCCTCCCTCTGCTGTGGCAGGACAGCACAGGGACCCTGCGTCGGGCAGACAGGCCAGCCTGGCCTCTCCCTCCCCTTTCCCAAAATTATAGAGTCTATCTGCCAAGCGGCTCCACAGACCCCCAGGCCCCGACGCAGAGCCTGGTGCCCTGTCCCACGTGTCCCCCTGTACTGTCCTACATGTCCCCAGCTTCACTGCGTGCTGATGAAGAGCTGTTCCTACAGCTGAGGGGAACCTGCTTTGCCAGGTCCCCATGGTACCCTCTCCACTTTGCAAGAACCTCTCTTCCTCATGAGTGATTCCTCTTCCTCCCACCCATGAAGGGGAATTCCTCCTCCTCCTCCTCGCTCCCACACAGCACAGCCATGCAGGCCAGGGCAAAGCTAAGGGCAGCAGTGACTATCCCAGCCCAGCCCCATCCATCCCACCAAGGGGTGCTGGGTCCCCACACTGGCTCACAGTTGGCTTTGGTGCCCCAGGACCTCTGAAGAACAGGGGACTCGGGCACATGTGGTGCCTGTGCCCCAGACAAACCACAGGCATGGGAAGGTCCATGAAGGCTCAAACCAGCCCAGATCCTCTCTGTTCCCTGGGTTTTAACTGGGCCCAGATGAGGGGTGAGGGTCCCAGGGCCCCCCAGGGTCAGACTCTGCAACCCTGTTGGGCTGTGAGGGCTCCCAGCGGAGCGCTGGGGCAGGAGCTGTGGGACATGGCTGCTGCAGCCTCCAGGGCTGCTCCTGTGCCCACCCATGAGCCATTGCCACCAGCACAACCACAGGAGTGTCACCTCCTCGCGGCGTCCTGGAACAGGCAGTGTCCACCACCAGGGTCATCCCACTGGCCACCCCACAGAGCCGTGCCCATCTGGCACAGGACTGCACCCCAATACCCATGTACCCCAGGCGCCCAGGAGTGGCTGCACTGAGTCAGAAGGGTCCTGGGGACCCCCTGTTCTCCCAAGCGGGGCCATGGGAGCCCACCCAAGACCATTCTGCCCACCCCTGCAGCACCCCTGGGCAGGCAAAGGCCCAGGTTCTCATCTCTGGCCCTGCGGGGCAGGATCACGAGAAAGCCAGGCTGCTTGGCACAGGCGCCTGGGGCAGGGATTTTGGAACAGCACGGCCAGACAGGCTGAGACAGGCATCAGAGACGCTTACCCTTCCTTCCCCCAGCGTCAGGAAGCTGGACCCCATAAAAGCGCTGGGGAGCAGGCAGGGACACCCGGGACCGCCTGTGGGAACACCCGGCCGCGGTGGGAAGATGCCACTGATAACTTCTCGTGGCGTCTCCCCCGCCCCGAGGCTGCGGTTTCACAGCGTTTCCTCTGATCTGAGCACGGGTTTGCCACCGGACGAGACACCGGCTCCCAACACAACACCCCTCGCTGCAGCGTGACCGAGGGAGCCGACCGGCCCCGGCACAGCCGGCTCCGCTGGGTTCGCCAGCACCGCTGGTCACTCTGCGGTCAGCCAAGGGCGCCGGGGAAGCCCCCGCCTTGGGAATAACCCATGCTCGGCCTGGAAAACAGCCTGCATCCCTGCTCCAGCCTGCCCTGGGCTGTGCCCTGCTCCCTGCAGCCCCCGTGCAGGGCCTGAGCTATGATTTCCCCTCTGTGCTCGCCGGGCAGCATCCGGCTGGAGCGGGGGGGAACAGATCCGGCCACTTCCCTAAATCTAGGGCACCGACGTGGCTGACACTGGGGCAGGGGTGAAGCTGCCCCTCCAGCACTCTCCCTGACTCACCAAGCCGAGCTCTGGCAACATCAGACGCCTTATCAGACTGCCGTTGAGTTGCACAAAGCATTGGTCGAGATAAATTTGGGATCAAGATAAGAGGACCCACACTACAACCGTCCTCCCTCCACGAGGGTCTGCTCTGGGTCAGGCAGTGCCCGGTTGTTGCCGAGGGTTGTTATCAATGGCCGTTTCTTCCACCAACTGCCCCGTCCCCAGCGCCAGCTAAGCAGGATGTGCAGGCTCCTGCAGCAGTCACAGCACCAAGGACCCCTCTTCAGGCCATGCTGTCCCCTCAGAGAAGGACCAAGGACCCCTCTCCTACCCACTGCTCTCCACATCACACTGTCCCCTCAGAGAAGGACCAATGACCCCTCTCTAGGCCATGCTGTCCCCTCACAGAGGGACCTCGATAGGTGGCTGCCCACCAGCCCTTGCACTCCGTTGCGTTTTTTGACCCAGGGCACAGTGCAAGACAAACCTGTCAATAATTCCTGTGAGCCAGAGCCTCCTGTGCATCCCACGGCTGTACCCCACTGCTGGCCCCTGGGGTGCACAGCCCCAGCACAACCAAGGGCCCCACACCATAGGGTCCCCCCTGGGGACACTGAGAGCTGCTCAGGAAGCACCTGGGCTTTTGGGAAAGCCCAGATTTTACTGCTGGTCTCCGTTTTGCTGCAGCTCCAAGGTCTGAGCACGTGGCTCCCACCCCAGCTCGCTGCCACACACACACACAAAACCTGAGGGACAGTGGGGAGCCCCCCGGGGTGGGATGGTGCCCAGGCAGGACAGGGATATACACGGTGCCCCTTCCCCATCCAGGCTCAGCATCCTGCTGTCCCTTACACACGGAGCAGCTCTGTCCCCACCTCGCTGCTGCAGGGGATCCCAGAAAGGCACTTTCCAGGCACCTCCTCACAAGGCACCCCAGACCCATCTCCTGTCACCCAGGGCACTGCCAACCCATCAGAGCCCCTCACCCTCCACAGGGCACCCCAAAAGCCCCCAGAGCAGCCCTCCTTTTCATGGAGGAGCTGCTCCCTTCCACCCCAGGGCACACAATTCTGCTCACCTGTGGGGCTGCCCCTCTCCAGCTGTCCCCACCTCACTGCCACATGATGGTCCCCCTCTGCAGAAAGGCTCCCACATCTTCAGGGAGACCTCCATGCCACAAGGCACCCTGGTTCCTCCCCGCTCCAGGGAACCCCCAAGGCTGATCCCCCAACCCAGAAAGGCACCCTTGGTCTTGTTCCTCCTCTGCCAGGGCACCCCAGAAAGGTACCCTGAGGCTGATCCTGTACCTCAGAGAGGCTCCTCCAGGGCCACTCATGTCCGCACAGGGCCCCCCCAGCAGAGTGTCCCCCACCCATGCCACCCAGCAGAGCTGCTTGGGGCCAGCCCCCTCCACCCAGCATCTGCCACTGCTCCCCACCCTGGGCATCCTAGAAAGGATCCCCCAGGGTCATCCCTTTCTTCTTAGAGCATCCCAGAAAGGTTCCCCTGGGTAGCCCCCACTCAGGGCACCTCAGAAAGGCTCCTTGGGGCCACCCTTCTCCCTTCTGGGCACCCCAGGAGGGTGTCTCCCATCCCCGGCATCCCAGAAAAGCTCCCCCAGGGTCACCCATTTTCACATGTCACTTTGGATAGGGACCCTCGGTCCACTCCCTCAGAACACGCCAGAAAAGCCCCCCCAGGGCCGTCCTCTCCAACCCAGAGCTCCCAGAAAGACTCCCTCACAGCCATACTCCTCCCCTCCCCTTCCCTAACCAAAGCCCCGTGGGGTTACCCGTCTCTTACCTTTGGCACCCCAGCAGTGTGTCCCACCCATGGCACCCAGAAAGGCTCCCCAGGGCCATTCACCTCCATCCGGGCCACCGCAGAAAGGCTACCCGGGGGCCGCCCATTTTCACCCGAGACACCTTGGATAGGTACCCTTGGGCCACCCCCTTCGGGCACCCCAGAAAGGTTCCCCCGTGTGTCCTTCAACACGGAACAACACAGTAGGGTCCCTCGGGCCCCCCTCTTCACTTAGAGCCTCCCAGAAAGGCTCTGCTGGCGGATCCGCAACACAGACACACGGATGCTCCCCCAGGGTCATCTCTCTCTACTTACACCATCCCAGCAAAGCTCCCCCCTCAGATGTCACCCACTCAGGACACCCCAGAAAGGCTCCCCTGAGGCCATCCTTCTTCACTTGGAGCATCTCAGAAAAGCTCCCCCGGGTGTCCCCCACCCGAAGCGCCCAGCAAGGCCTCTCAGGGTCACCGCCCTCCACCCCGGGCACCCCAGAAAGGCTCTCCCGGGGTCAGCCCTCTCCACCCGGCTCCCCCCATCAGAGCTCGCGGTCCCCCGCGCCCCCCGTCCAGGTGTCCCCGGTCCCTGCGGTCCCCCGCACCCACCGGCCAGGTGCCAGCCCTTCCTGCGCCCGCAGCGGCCGCAGCCGTGGGCCCGGTCGGCCTCGAAGCCGAGCAGGGGCGTGCAGAGCCCGTCGGCCGCCTGCCCGGCGAGGAGCAGCCCGCC
>VZSE01015477.1:0-94188 GCA_013398275.1 Promerops cafer
TTAAAGAGACCACTTTCCTGGTACTTTATCTGGTAAGCTTTCTCTGTATGGTCTGCAGTGTGTCTAGAGTGAAGGCTGGTATGTCCAGAGGAGGTGATGAGACCCAGGAGCAGACCCAGGCATGGAAAATCCTGAGTGGTGTGGAGAATGGGAGAGAAGGGGCCGAACCCTGAAGGAATTTTCTGATCCCCCAGCCTGGGAATTTTCACGTGAACAAATTCAGAACCCAGACAAGGTGGGGAAATATCTGGAAAAGAGGTGCATGATGATTCTAATGAGAAAAAGCTTATTGCAATAAACTGGGCCCTGGCATATGCTTATCGCAGGCTGCTAGATACTGCAGGGCAGCAGATAGATAANTTATCGCAGGCTGCTAGATACTGTAGGGCAGCAGATAGATAATCAGCAGCTACCCCAGTCACTCAGGCTGCAGCCAACACCCCAGCTACTCAGGTTGTAGCTAAACCAGACAGTCAGCCTAAGCCAATAGCTAAACCAGACAGTGAGCCTAAGCCACTGGCAGTCACTACTGCAGGAAAGAAGCACAAAACCAAAACTGATCTACTGACCAGTAGACAATGATGATCCAGCGTAAGACCCTCAAAGCCAGCTCCAGCAACTGACACAAGATCAGAAGTCACTATTGAGTCCTTTTCCCTGAAGGACCTTCGTGGCCTAAGAAAAGATTACACTCAACGACCTGATGAATCTATAATTAGTTGTGTGTGTATATATATATGTGTATAAATGTGTGTGTTTGTAGAGTTAGAGTATTTATTAGTTTTGGTAGTAAGTTGACAATATGGGGATAAGGGGTGGAATATCCTAGGGTGACTTTGTGATGCTTGAATCCCCAAATCTCTGTTCTGTTTATGCTGGATATTAAGTTCTGCACCTTTAAGACTAGTTCCGAGAGCAAAGGGGGGAAAAAGAAGCACGCAGTTTGTTTTCAGAAACTGCACTCGCTCCCCTGCATTCTCTCTCATGGACTGTGCTGTCTGCAGCACTGACAGACGGCAGGACAGAGCTCTCCTTTGCTTTTAGTGAGTTTTTAGCTAGCTGAGACAGAGAAGTTCCCCCAGACTGTGGCTTTTCTTTTTCTTGGAACTGATCGGCCCTGCTCTGGACCAAAAACCCAGAAAAACACCAGGAGCTCACTCATGCCTGCGGCCCACCGGGGCCTGGGACGTGCCATTTCCAGCACAAGGGGGACTGGTAAGAGACTGAGCGAGCCGAGCTACAGCCACAAAAAGGAATTTATGAATTTGCCATCTCTTCAGAATAGCAAGAGGTTTTATTGTTTATAATTATTCATTTTTTTATGCTTGTGAATACTTTGCTTGTTAAATAAACAGGTTTTTTCCACTTTTCTCCAAGGAAATCTTTTCCCGAACCAGCTGGGGGAGGGGCCGCTTGCATCTGCTTTCTGGAGGGACCCCTTTGGAAGTTTCCTCCCTAATTTTCCCTAAACCAGGACAAGCAAGAAATTTATCTAGTACCTCTTTAAGAATCCCAGTCACACAAAAGACATGCTGCATTACAGATGGATGCCAAGAGCAACACCTGCATTTAGGTGACAAATGACATTGCTACAAATCTTCTTACTGAAAGCTTTTGATCCAGCTCCTTGTCCTCAACCTACAATACTGGGTTTGGCTTTAGCAAAGCTGTTATGAGATCCTTCTCTTGCTTTTCTTTTACTGACCCTCCCAGATTCCCACAACAGTTAACAACCACATAACCTCCAAACACAAAGCCAGCCTAATTCTGGGCTCTGATAAAAAAGCTGCCCCACTCTTGTGCTGGGAACGCCCCAAAGCTGCCATAGCTGTATTTGGGGAGGGCAGTGTAATGAAAGGAAGAACAAGGTTCCACTTACACCAACACACACTGCCCCAAAAGCCCCACCCCACAAAGCCTTAGGAACACCATAATCAAAGAATTTCATGTGGGGAAGAGCAAAGAGAAGAGAACAGACTGGGATCCTTTCCCCTGCACCTGGCGATGCATCCACTCTTCAGAACAGCACTCTTCCTCCTGCCAGCTCCCGAGCCACCTCTGCTGCAGCGCGGAAGGTTCTGCATCAGCCTCCTGAGAATGACGCACCAAGGAGGGAAGATTGTTATGGTTGAAAAAGTGGTTTTCATGTTGATTCTTAAAAACATAAAGCTAGAAACTCCTCTTTTTAAAAAAAATTTCTGTGACGTGTAATTTAGCCTGTAGCACAAACTATTACAAAATTAGAAGTAAGATACAGAATTGTCCATGCTACACCTTAACTCTCTCCCTTTGCATATACATATCAGGAATATGACTTTATATCACATGGTCTTTTCACTTTCTAATTGCCAGAAGAAACCTATTCCATTCCCTGCACAAGCACCAAGTAGTCAGAAAGAAGACTCCATAGGAAATCCCATGTTTAGAATTTCTCTCTTGGAGCGCTTGCAGCTAGAATAATGTTTTCTTGGTAAAGTTTTTCAAGTTCAATTATGTTTTATGTGCTCCATTTAGCTTGCATTAAAAAAACAGAAAATGCTGTAAGAAATTAAGGTCTTCACAGGTCTCCACAGGCTTTGGTGAAACACAGAGAGTCTTATTTTAAAATAACTGCCCAGCTTCCTCTATAGTGGAATTTCTGTGTTGTCCATGTAAACATTACACAGAGTCTTTGTACCACCCACTAAGCTCTTTGCTTCAATCAACTATTTGTGCCCAAAAGCACATCCTTATATTTCTTCCTACACCACAGCCATCCTCCTACACCACAAAAGATGTAACAAAACAGGAATTAATCACAGGCTGGATACTTACAGGGATTGCTGCTGTTTGTTTCTGTCTTTGCAGCCTTGGCAAGTTTGGTTGAGTTCTGCTGTGCTTTGCCTTGCTCCTCTCCAGTTAGCAGGGCTTTTATTTCCGAGGGGATTTTCCCTTGGTCCATGGCCATGCACCACTGCTTGTACTGAAATATGCAAACACATTAGACCTTAGCAAACTGCCAGGATCACTTTAGAAGACAAAACAGGGCAGTAATCTTTACCTTCCTGTATATTCATTTAAGGTCTGAATGTACTGAGCTGAAGCCTCTTACGAAACTGCAGAGCCCTAATGAGCTGAGCACGTGGCCATGGCCACATACCTGGCCTCAGCAAAGCCTCTTTCAGTCAATAAACTGCTACTCAGAGGCAGCACTAGACAGAATACTGTAATTATTAAACAACATAGAACACTTTGTGCAATTTCTCTCTGCTGGCATGCGAGAATACCGTTCCAGTTCATGGCCTATTAAAAACAAATATTTCACATGACTCTGGGGCTGATGGACAATTAAGAGGTCCTTTCCCATTGCGCAAGGCACAGTGGAAGCACATGTGCCTTATTCCTACTTCCCTCATCTTAAATTCTTCATTGCCAAACCGTGAAGCACATCAAAAACCTGTAGACAGTTGGCTGGCTTTTCACCTGATCCTAAACCTGCTGACTCGTAGTGATTAGCCCTGCCCATTCAAACAAACCTAAAGCGAGGTCAAGGCAGTGTCCTCAGAGCTGGTGACGTTTCAATGACACCGCTGTGTCTGTATTTCCAGATGAAACATTCTCTTTGGTTAAGGCTGCTTATTTGGCCAAGACCCCATTTACACATCCTAGAACCACCTACACAGAGAGCATGCTGCAAGAATCCACCTCCCCAAAAGAGAAGCAATGACACCCTGTGGATATATGTCTGTCCTTTGATATTTCAACACCTCTTCCCACAATCTATCTCGGTCAAGGTTTTTTCAAAACCAAACATTACAAAGACAACAGACTCAAATGTAATGGCACTTTCTTCGCTTGCTTCCAGTTCGGAACCAGCAGATAACTTGTGACATGAATTCGTATTCTACACACCAAAGAATGCAAACAGCTGGATGCATCTGATGTTTTGATACCTCCTGGCCAGCCAAATGCCACTGTCAGTCACTGTGGTCTCGAGAACAAGTGTTCATGAGGACAGGTCCCAGACAATTGCTGAGGGTTAAGTGTTAGTACCTTACCATTTCAAGCTCTTCTCTGAGAGCACAGATGGCTCGCTCTCTGCTTGAAACCAGCTCTTCCAGGTACTGGTACCTCAGCTTCTTCCTGGCTCTGCACTCTCTTGCACTCTGACGACTTCTTTCAAGTTTTGCCTTCAAGTCTATTTTGGCTGGTTTACGACCTCGTTTGCCCGGTTTCTTTACCTTGCCTCCAACCACCTGGAAAGGCAGGGCACAATAAAGATCCTGTTCTGCAAAGGTAATGCTGGAACCATGTGACTGTAACTACTAGGAGTCTCAAGCATCAAATCTTGCATATACATCCTGGAGCAACAGAGGAAATAAGAATGCTGAGCTCTGAAGTTTTCAGGACTCTCCCCAGTGGCTCTATCTCTCTCCAATACTGGGGAACCCAGAACTGAACACACTACTTCAGGTATCTGTGAAGGTATCTGGGTATTGAGGAGGCAATAATCAGCTTGTAGTGAAATTGCTTTCACATCACCAACAGCCCCTGCTCTAGCAGGTCTGTAAATATTATATTATAGAGATTAACACTTCAATTTAGAAAAAAATATATTTCTTTCTATCAATATAATGCAAAACTTAGTTTTGCTGCAGTCAACAGTTTCAGCTTACTCTAAATTCAGAATTATTCACTAGCCACCTGAGCTTCCTTGGGCTAAATTTCTTTCAAAGGAATTTTGAGGAGTTTTACTAAACAGGGAACTCAGTCACATGGAGTCCTATCTCTGTTGCCTCTGCTCCAGCAGTACATCAACCCTCTGGCCATGTTCACCTTCAAAACATTACTCCACAGCCTGGTGAGTCTCCTCACACCTCCTCACACAACCTGTCAGTGCTGAACTCTGTCTGTTCCTAATGTAGATCCCCCTTGAAGAAATGTAACTCCCTAGTTTCTTGCCCTATGGAATGCAGGTTTTGCAATCACTTTCCCCTCTTCTTTGTGGCTCCTTTTTTACAGGTCTGAGACCTTCTTCTGTTACAAATTAAAAAAAAAAACCAAAACAAAACAAAAAACCAAAACAAAACCAAAAAACCACACAAAAAACGCACAAACCAGTTTCCTCTGTCTTTACTCTGTGTTCCCTCACTCAAATATTTTACTCTTAACATGGGGGCATGGCACAAGAAAGTCTTAAACATGGTGTGAAGCTTAGTTGACTGGTCATTGGGCAATATCACCCAGTAAGCATTACTTCAGCCACACACCCCAGCTCCCCTCTGAAGAGAGGATTTCTCTTTATTTGCATTCTGACCACACTGTTTGACTGGAGGGGGTGTGGAGAAATATACCTAAAACCACACACCTGCACACAAGAATTTCACTGCTGTCTTAGTATTTCACCATCCTGCATACAGACAGACTTTTTCTAATAGGCAGTGTTCAAAGTATCAGAGTTCATAATTTAAAAAAAGGCACTTTTACTGTGAAAAGCTACAAAATAAAGTCATTTTTAACATTCAAAGAAGTCACTTGTTCTGAAAACTTAGCAAGCTGCAATAAAAACAACAACATAGTGAATTGATGTGCCAGAAAGAAGAGGGAAAAAAAAGGATTATACAATTGAGCCTATTCTTTCTTTGGAAAATGAGTCAACAATCACATGCCAACATAATCCTACCCTCTCTGTATTATCCCTCCTGATTTATTCAGGAGTAGCTGCCTACCATAAGCAAATGAAAGAACAGAAAGTATTTAATGGGCATCTATGATAATGAAACAAACACAATACATTCAGAAGAGCAAAGGAAAAAAAATTACACTTGAACTGCTTAATACAGTTTAAATAATTCTTTACTTCATCAAGGTGCTCCCGTTAAGATTTTCTAGTTCAGAAAATCTAATGTAGTTCAAAGTAAGACAAAACTAACTCGATGTGGCCAAGGCAGGGGGCAGGAGCTCTAGTAAGGGGAAGTGACTGTCCTCTTTCAGGCATGACAAGGTCTGTCCTCTCATGGAAACACACTCCTGGCTATGGATGGTGTGATCCATACTCCCAGCCCTGCAGAAGGTAGAACTACACAGAATCTTCCCAGGTGGGGCTGTAGACACTCACAATTCGCTATCTGTTATTACTTGCATTTGGAAGACTGATGGAGATTACATTATACATGCTACAGCCAAAGTACTTCAGTTCTCAAAGACTTCTAGCACCCGAGACTTTTCTGTGCTAATGCAAGGTAGTTCAAAGTAAATCTTTGAATTCAAGAGCTAGATAAGGTCCTGTAGAGACATACACTGAAGCTCTCTTAAAAAACCTTGGCCACTCTGGGTTCTGACCCTCTAGAACTAGAGTGAGTTGGCACTCAAGGCTGGGGCCCCAGCACACTCCACACTGCTGTGGGAACAAAAAATTACCTGAAGTCCTAATCCTGCACAGGAGCATTGACAGCCATGCCCTCTCCCCAAAGCCTCAGGCAGGTGAATGGTTCCCACCACACCATTTCTCACAATCAGAAAGTTAAAGACTGCTTAGCACATGGCAAATGCATCCTGGATCCACCATTACCCATAAATTGCTTTCCCCTTGGTCACTCCAGAGAGCTTTCTACAGATAGGTGTGCCAACTGCTCTCCCTACAAGATATTTTACGCATACAAGCTCCCTTAGGGCAGGAAAAAGGCTTTGTACCTCTTCAACCATTCAACCATGGTTACTTGCCAACGCTCCAACCACCAGGACTATGGAGATAACGAAAAGCTTCCTTCCCTTTTGACTCTAAGCACTAACACCCTAATAATCTGCCTTCACACCATCCCTGAAGACTCATACTGTCTTCATGGCTCCCAGAGTTCACCATACAATTACACATCAACCTGCAAAGACAGCAATGGCAAGCAATTTAATCAAAGCCTGCATCCTCGTCAGTTTTTCCTCACCAATATTTAGAAGCTCCTGCTGTAACCTTAAGCAACCCAGCTGGGGAAAAAAAGACCTGAGAAATCCTTTGCCCCCATCCAGCATTACCATATCCCCCTTCTTCTAGTCCCGTTTGCCTGCTCAGTTGCTATGCTGATGTGACAGAAAGAAGACAAAGCAGAAGTGATAGCTGATGTTGAACATGGCAACAGACCAAGCAAACATTTTTTTGTCCCTTTGTATTCCTCTGGAGTTTATAAAGGGATGTGATCTATTAGCATTCAGCAGTGAAGATCTGGGTTTTTTTCAGGGAGCCATAAGCAATCAAGATTCAGAACGACATTAATCATAAAACTTTTCATAGAAATATTAATAAAGGCATGCATTAGTTAGAGATCTGACCCAGCTCCCATTTCAGTTCACTCAGACTTCAGAAAATAGAAGAACATAACTCTTTTCTCAGGCACACGGTGTGATTCTTGGGGTGTCCTGCACAGGGCCGGAGTTCGACACGATAATCCTGATGGGTCCTTTCCAACTCAGCCTATTCTGTGATTCCAGAATATCCTTTTAATAGCCTACTTAGATGACAACCTCATTCTTCCCTCCCATCAGTGTTCAGGCACAAAGTTATTTGACCTGGAATTGGAAATAGCTGCAATTACTCGACCTGATATAGAAAATTCCTCAGACTTCTGGATCTTTTTATTAGAAGCAGGCAGCAGATCTCTCCAAAATCCTTGCCAGAATGCACAGCAGAGAGGTCTCTGCTGATCACATTGACCAGGTCAGCATCTCCCAGAAGCTCTGCGTTCATTTACCAATAAAAAAGCAGCTCCATCAACCAGTACTTGAGATCAATCCCAAGAAGACTCTTCATTGCATTGGCAGCTGAAGGTACAGGTCTGCAGAATTTAACGCAGCATGGAACTGGTGATCATCTAAAGAATTTATATAAAACTATAAAAATTATTAGTAAGAAATAAAACCTAAGTGCTGTGTTACAGCAGATGGGGGAAGAATATATTCCCACTTGCAAACATTTTTACAAAATCACAAAGCAAATGAAGCCAGACACAAGTCTCCTAATGAAGTTTCCTGATCTTCCAATTCAAAACATACCACTCACAGTAGCAGTACAAAACCCAGCTAGAGCATGCTTGTTATTCCTCCATGACATTTTACATGCCCACCACAATTACTTTACTTTCACTGGCAGGCAAAATGCATCCGATAATGATCCAAAAATGTAAGATACTATTTAATGAGCAAACACGATCTAAGTCTTAAGCAGTGTGTCAACAGAAATTAATCCTAAAACTCTCACCATACTAAGTGCTTCATGTCCTCAGAATGCCACGTTCAGCACAGATGCATAAAGAATACTGCCTGTCTTTGCTGCAACGTCTGTTTTAAAAAAGCATGAGCCAGGAATAAATATCAAGTTTTCATAAAGTGTTATGCAGGCAACCAGATGGGTAAGTGCTAAAGTTCAGGGCAGCAGTCACTCAAATGCCACCCTGCCACTCCACACAGGTGACAGCCCTGCTCTTCCCTGAGGAAGGACTTACAGCCTCACACAGGAATTATGTCCACCACTGTGCCCTACGCATTCTCTCAGTTCACACTAACAGAAACCAGGCACTTTCCTAAACCTGTCTCTGTTACAACTCAGGCTCTGGAATGGTCAGCTAACTCTACCATGTGTATCCTCCTAGCTCACTGTAACAATGAAATAAAACTGTTCTAGCTGGTTCAGAGGCTTTAATCTCCTCCATTTTGCTCACTCCTTGCAAATATGAGCAGATGTGTCATCTGAGCAATGCTGAGCAGGAGCTTCTTAAAACATTTAATGATCTGAAATCACTCATATCAAACTATAACCAAAGCTGTTAAGGTTTTATATTTCCAAGCAAGCAGTAATGAGAATGCTTTATGTTTGGACACTGTAAATAAATGGATACTGTGATGTTGGTTCTCGTGAATGTTGAATGTATGTCATAAGGTTGAAAGAAGTTTAGTTAAGATCTGGTTTTATATATGTATAAGTTTTGTAATGTTGAAAGTTGATCTCCGACCATCGGGAGGGTTGAAGCACGAAGGACTGAGCAGACTCCAAGAGGTGGGACGAAGGAGGAGTTGGGTCGGAGGAGTGACATATGTACAAGTGTGGGGAGGGCTGGCTTACCGGGGTAAACCAGTAGCATATGTAAGGATTGTTAGGGGTGGGGACGATGTGCTTCTGGCTGCAGCTAAGCACCCAGCGCTGTCCCTTTTTCCTTATTCAGTCCCTTGTTGTGGTGAAATAAACCTTTTAAAATTTTAAAAAGTGAGGCATCGTTTCTCACAGACATGATCCTGGGTGGAAGACTTCTCCAGCACATTGAGAACCTGCATACTCTGAAAAAGTCCTTAAGGGTGAAAACAAAGCAGCCCACCTCCTTAACAACTGAGGTCATCTCCACAGTAGCTCTGTCCCTTCTGTGGCATTCAGAGCATTACCCAGAGCTGACTCTGGGACTGCCTGACAGATCTCTCTCTCCCTGATCCCCGTCAGCCCCACCAGCGAGGGTCACAGGCTACAAGACAGCTCATGGCCAAAGACCCCTCAAGCTCTACATTTGAAACACAAGATTTCACACATGGCTTGCTCCCACACTCACTCCAAGGGACACCTTCGTCCCCATAATTATGACTCAGGACCACACAGGACTGAGTATTTGATGTCTCATAGCCAGGCTGTGTGGAAAGCAACCCAGCTCCTTGGGTGTAGCCCGTTGCTGAGAGCTCTTCCCTGCTCTAACACCATGTATTCCCTTGAAAAAGAAAGCTGCATGAACACCAGAGCAAGACATCAACAGTCACTGAATCCACAAATACAGTAATATAATATCTTACCTGTGCAAGGCAAGAATATTTGTAATAAAAGAGAGCAACCCCGACCTTTTTTGGTGGCGGTCTAGTTTTTGTTCACTTGTTTTTAACTTCACTGGAATAACAAAAGTGATCTGATGTTACAAACTTTTACTTCTCATTTCTAGCTGTAAACTGAAAAGTTAATTACCCAAGTAAGTCTTGTCAGTGTCCCTTATAAAAACCTCTGTAATTAATACAAAGATTGCAGTTACCTGTATAAAACTGTATTTTAATGTTGACTAACAAGACTTATCAACTTCTTACCTTAGTCCCTATTCTCTGCTTCCCAATGCATACAAGAAATAACATAATATGTTATATGTAGTTGATGCCTTAAGTTTTAGCTTTCGTATTTTTTAGATTCTGTACTGCCTTAGTGGGTGACTCTGAACTTCATATTAAGTGTTAGTAAGTTCTCTTCACAGGGTAGTTAGACAAAAAAAGCCTTTTCCAGCTTGAGAACCAAGGACAACCGTTACAACCTCAAGCCCAAAAGCATAAACAACGGTGAACTGAAGAGAGAAAAACCAGGAGGAGGGGACTTCATAACCTGAAGCTGTAACCCTGAAGCAATATGTAAATGGACCAAAAGTTATAGAAGTGTGAAAACTCGTGACTGGTCCATCTTGTGTCCATCTTGGGCAGAGCCCCAGCCAGGCGCTTTTACTGCCCAAGGTGTATCCTTTGAAGGCCTTTTAATAAATACCTACTTTATTCCTTTCACTCTGTCTAGCCTCTGTTCCAGGTCAGCCTCTTTAGGCATCATAGTCTTGTAAACTAACCAAGAAATTTCACCTGTAAAGGCTGAAACCACTATAACAGGGCTTCTCCTTTCTCCTCTGTTCAAATACTTCAGAGATGCACAAGCATTGTTTTAACAGGAATTAAATGCCAAGGAACAGCAACATCACTAAACTCTTTCCTTTCCACACCCAATAGCTCAAATCACAGTGAGAAGTGAGGCCAGCACCTGAACAACCCCTAGTTTAAAAGCAGTTCTATATAAGAAAAGGAGGTCATATTTTGCAGTATGGTTTTTTTGTGTGTGTGTGTGTGTGTGTGTGTGTGTGTGTGTGTGTGTGTGTGTGTGTGTGTGAATAATTTAAGAACATCCTTCCGAAATTAAACATGAAATTTTTCTCGATCTGATGTTAAGATATTCTATCTCTCCCTTTATTTCTTGCTATTTCCTTCCAATTTTGAGAGATGTGTTAACAAGAACCATTCTTCTAATGCCCTCTTAAACCCGACAAGGCTAAATTAAAATGCACTATGAATTAGGGAAAACTTTGCAGCCTGCAAGCTCAATTCTAAATTCTGTGTGTCACGCAGATGAAGGCAAACACTGAACTTGGCTGCAGGCAGTTATAGAATGGTCACTACACTACCAACACAATTTAGTTGATTGAGTTTTTGCATGGAAGTCCTTTCACAGGCCAACCCCCTCAGCAAAGAAGGAAGCATGACTCAGTGGAATTTCTAGGAGATTTCAAGGGCATGCTGACTCCAGTTGTAACCACAGTGGCCATAAATGAGGTATAAATAGTGCTTGCCTCATCCTGACACAGGAACCTGCAATGGGAAGAGCCCTCCCAAGGGAAATGGCATCTCTTGAACCGAGTCACTAAACCCTCACGGTGACCTGCGGCCTCATGAACTATAAAAACTGTACTTGGGAGTGAAGATAGCAAGAAGAATGAACATTCCACTCTTTGTTGTTTTTTCCTATTCAACTCAACATCACTTTAAAAAAGAAAAAAGACCAAAGATTTGACTTACTGACTGGGTAAATAGATTTATTTGATTTAGTAAATGTGTCAAAAAATGTTTCAGGGGGAAAAAAAAAGGCAGACTATCAGGACTCCACATGACACAATGGTAGACCAAATTTTATTTTTAAATGAAAATCTGGAAGTTGGGCAGTACAAATAGCCTAAGTCTGATAGAGAAGGAACACAAAAAGAAATAAAAATCAGAAATAAAAATCAGAAATAAAAATAAATTCTCATGAACTATATATGCCTCCAGAACTAAATCTTCTGGATCTTCTAAACTACTGCCCCAATTACACAAACTTTCATGCAGTTCCCAGAGTTGTGAGACATCAGTGATGCAGATTTCCCCCAACCTCCTTCACAGCTTTCAGACAAGGCCTTAATAAAATAAAATCGTATACATGTTAAAATTGCAGATCACCATAAATCTTTCATAGCCCTACAATCCATTCTGTGGATTGTGGATTGCCAAATTACTGATCACTTCTAAATTTCTTTATTCCATAAAAAATTGTGTCAAGTCTTTTTTCCCCCTTTGAATTAAAGCAGATCGTCATAGGCTGTGTAATTTTGTTCTAGTAAAATTCCAGTGGTGTTTCCAGCACAACCTGCAGGATAACCCATAAGCAGCACCCCAGGGAGCTGAAACACCCAAACACAGCAGAGAGTCTGAGCTGCAAAGCCCTGCTCTGAGCGGACACAGCCACTGTCCCTGCAGGCCCTGCTTTAGGGGCACCTCAGTACAAGCAAGTGGAAGATGCGTTCCTTGTGCATCTTCTCACGTTCGGCTCTGCTCAGCTGGAAGCCCTGCACCTTCAGGGATGCCACTGTGCTGCTCTCATGAGATTCTTCCAATGCTGGAAGAATCCAAGTTCCAGCACCCACTGCGAGGCTGCAACCCACTCTGCTGCCCTCGTACCTCACCATTTGTGCACAGCTGCTATTAATCGAATAAATTCAGGGTGCTATTGGGAGCATGAGCCACTGCACCACACCACTGGTGCTATCCAGCCCTTGGCCCACGCCTGACGGTTTAGGGAAAAAAGCCAGAAGCAGCACCGAAGCGCTGCAAGCAAGAACTAAAGGGGCAACCCTTCCTTCCTGGCGGCTGCAGCAAGCAGAGCCCTTCAACAACAGATTTCAGAAGGCTCCGTGCACCAAGAGCCTCATCGGCTGCCCTCGGCTCCAGCTCCCGGGTGGGCCCCGCAGGCCCTTACCTTGCTGTCATCCATGTGTGCCGCCAGCCCTGATCCGCCTCGCCGCAGCCCCTGCACGAGGAGCAGGCGGAGCCGCCCGCCCGCCCGGAGCCCCGGCAGACACCGGCGTTCACAGAGCCTCAGGGCCGCCCGCGGCCGCCGCCATCACCTGCCGCCATGTTTGTTTACAGCCGAGGGGCGCGGAAGCGCCGGCAGAGCGGTGCGCGCTGGGAAATATAGTCTTGTTCAGCCCCATCGCCATTGGCCACCGCCCTGATGGGGACGGGAAAAACTACAACTCCCAGCAGGCCGAACAGAAGAGAGGCGCGGAGATCGGTCCTCGCTTCGCCGGCCGGGCGAACTACATTTCCCAGGAAGCTGCGGGCGCTCCCCCGCCTCGCCGCAACAACTGAATTTGTTGTTTTGTTGGTGTTTGGGGGGGTTTTTTTGCATTTGTTTGTGTTTTCTCTAACGCTCGCGCCATTCCATGGCTGGTCTGCTGCAACCCCAATGGCGCCGGAAAGATGACCAGGGGCTAGTGGGGCCAGGGCCGCCGGCTCCGACCCTACACACGGGCTGTCTCGAACTAGATGACAAAAAAACCCCAAACCAATAAAACAACAAATTTAAGTTTTATGTCGTTTTTTTGCCTTGCTTTGCCCTAAGAGTTCCTGAAGGCAGAGCCGAATTTTCAAGGCCACCTGGACACTACTGAGCTCTGCCAAGCCTGGAGAAGCAGTACCTGTAATCCTTTGAGAATACCCAGTTCCCTCCCGTTTTCATGTGGACACATGGCACAGATCTAATGTTGAATGCTTGATGCAAAGCCAGGCAATCGTCCTGTGTCTGTGCCTTGAAATGAGGCCTGGGCTTGCTGGAAAGACACAGGTACCCCAGTACAGAATTCTCTTAAGCATGGCCCACGTTTCAAGCTGGTGGTGAAATCTGAAGCTTGGCGTGTTTCATGTTGCTGCATGTTTCTTTTTATTCATGCAACTCTATTCACAGGAGTTTCCCATGACTTAATCTCTATTACATGCAATTGTTAGGGCTGAAGGCTTTGTCATGGGATTTTCCCCCTGAATCACAGACCTTCCTCTTGGAGGGATATGCTTGCTAGATGGCAGAGACAAAGCACTTTCCAAAGCTTTTTTTTCCCTCTAAGCTTATATGCTTCTCAGTTGTCAAAAGACAAGGCAGTCTGCACAGTGCTTCCTATTTGCTTGTCAAAAAACAATGAATCAGTTCTGGCAACTCCCCCTTGAAATAATAGTAATAAAAAGCAGGGATGATCGGTGTGTTAAATAAGAGGCATCAGCTAATAAAGTGGAAGGAATAGCTTGCCATGAGCTTGTCTCCTGTGATCCCACCCCCATCGTTGTCTTCAAATTCTTCCAGAAGGTGGTGAGGCGCCTCATACTGCCTTTGGCACTATCCTGGGGCCATAAAGCTGGCTTTAAAAGCCAGCTGGGGGTTTCCCCGGTGAAGGGAAATATTGAGTGGCAAAGAGCCAACATAGCTCACTTAGGCAACTCTCTGCTGCAACATGAGTGGAGGAAGGAGATTAGAAAGAGCCCTGGTGCTGATTCAGAAAGGCCAGAATCCTTTTAACCAGAAAATTAAAGTTATAGCTGCTTTTCTTCACACTGGATTGCCTCACACTACCCATCCTGCTTTATATCACGTAAGAAGCAGAGCTCCCATCTTCTGACCAGGATAAAGCACAACTTCCCTGCCTCAGCACTTAAGAGCTTCTGAATGTTAGCAGAGAACAACCCAAACTATGCACTGCAGTCTGCTTTTCCACTCTGGCTCTGCTGTCCTCCTGGATCAATTCAGACATGCGAGTTGAGTGGGAGTCTGTCAGAAAGAACAACTGTGAATGGAACTGGGTATTATTTTTATATATATGCACATACAGAGAGATCATAAGATTATGACATTTTAAATTGATTTTAAGAGTTTAAACATTAAAACCATAGGGATGTACACCAAGGAAATCCTACCTTGTGTTACATTCAGTGTCACAAATTGTTTTGTGCAGTAACTATTGGCAGGTCCCTGATGAAATTAGTAATATTTGTTAAAAGAAGGGTTGTGCTTCTGAGATCCAGAGAGACTTTGAGGAAGATAAATAAAATGAGTTTGGCAATCAGGCAATAGCTTAAAAATCATTGCTTATGTCAGTGTTACTAAAAAAGAGATAAAACTCACAGGGTGATCTTGCACCATGTGCTCGTATTTCCACACATCCCAACAGGGTGTTTGTCTTGGTTTGAAAAGACAGGTGTTTGCTAAGGAAGGCAGGAGCCTCCCTTGAAATGGAAAATGTAAACCCCCTCCCTCCCAATTATTATAATTATGAAATTAAGGGGCTCTCAGGCAAAGATATGGGAATAGGAATAACATTTCTTTACTAGGAAAATTAAAAACACAAATGCAATAGTACAAAAAGAGACCACTGACAGAGTCTGAACACCACCTGACACCCTGTTGGTCAGGGTGTTGGCAGCAGTCCCATTAAATGGTGGCTGCAGTCCTCCTGGAGTGGCAGATGTGGTTCTGTTGGAGCAGTGATCCTGTAAAAGGGTGGAGTGTTCCTCTGAAGGTCCAGTGGTGGTGTAGATGGGCCTGGTCTTCCTCTGGGAATACAGTGGAGATGAAAGCTGCTCCTCTGGGAATCCAGTGGGAAAAGGCTGCCTGTGGTGTTCTAAATGTCAGATTATATCCAGGTGGGAATGCTTGGCTCCTCCCCCTGGGCAGAGCATCTCCCATGGGATGATGTAATTTTATCAGTCATGCAGGGAGGCTCCATGGCCCATTAACAGAAGATATCTCCCCAGAGGGAGGATTGGTTGTGGAAAAGATAAAACTGGCCCACCTGGTTTTAACAGGTGGCCCAATTAACAGAAGATAACTACCCCACTTCTGACAGAAGGTAATAGAATACACATCCCCAACCATATCTTGCCTTTGCAACCTAAGATAGTGTTTATTCTCCCTAGATCTGTAAATGTGTTAATTCAGTCAATTCAAAATCTGTTCCTCTGAAATCCTGCCTGAAATAAGAATAAATCTTGCAATCTTTTGGTATCAAGCATTTTGCTGAAACTGCTCCACTGCGCATTTGCGGAGTCTTTAGAAATTCAGAGCCTTAGAGATGAGTTCATTTGTGGATGTGCAGGCAAAGATAAAGCTAAGATATTCTCTTGTTTGTTTTCTAAATGTACTGAGATGTTAATTGCTTTAATAGAGATGCTAACTCATTTGCCATGGGGCAAAGACTGCAAGAACAGCCTGTCTTTCAATCCCTTGGGGTTTGCGGGGTTTTTGAGGAACTGGTAGAGAAATTGCACTTTTCTGCATCCTTTAATATGATACCCAAGAAATGTTTCTGGAAATAGAAGAAATTCTCTGTCTTTCAAATTGTAGTCTCTGTTAACCCTGAGACAGAGAACACCTTTAACTTGTCATTTAAACCCACTAGTTAAAGCATTTATCACTGAGGAGTGACCCAAAAAATGCTTATTTACCTAATATTCTATATCTTATAGTTGTTTACATAACTAGGATAAAAGTCTACCAGTTTGTTGTTGGTTTGTATTTTTTTTCTTACATTAGAGAAATCAGCTATATATGCTAAAGACCTGGAAGACATGGTAAACACATGAACATGAACATATACAAGTACAGTGATTGATCACCTCATTAGTATGATTAAAAGAAAATTCTGTTTAAAACAAATGTTCTTTGAAAGTTGGTTCTTAAAACATAATCAGTGTTTGAACAAAGCACGGCACATTGGAATCCTGATCTGCAACTACTTCCTGTACACTGTATAATTAAATGTTGATAAGGGGGTCACTCTTGTATTTGCTAAATTCTACTTTGTGCCAACGTGAGCGCCTTCTGTAGTTGCAAAGGCGTGAAGTCACATCTACAAGGGGAGTTCTTCCTGTTTAGCTGTTGCAAATGTACTTCTCAAGTAAAATGGACTCAAAATAAGATAATTTGGAATAATCAGCTCTTGTCCTGTGCATACACACAGGCAGAAAAGTTACTGCTTTATCTAGCCAGACTAACTTTCCCACATAAGCAAAATCTTGAGACAATGCTCATGCTGCTTTTATATTGCTGAAGAGTATCTGTAAATTAAAATACTGCGTGAAAATGTTTATGCTGCAGTTGGAAAGGAATCACTTCATATTTTCTAGCTTGTGGAAGGGAGAAAAAGAAGTCAGATATGATTGGTAGTTCCAAATACGATCAAGAGGGGAAAACTAGAAATGGTTCCAAAAGTCATTTGAATAACATGGATTTCATACAAATTTTAAACTAAATATAAGAAACTGGGAGCCAAGGATCAAGACAAAAAAAATCACTGATTAAGAAGAAGACAAAGAGTGGGTTAAAGTTCAGTGAGGTGTGCAAGTGAGTAAAATTTAATCTTGTTCCGAAACAACAAACAAACAGAACAGCACAATACACCACGTTCAGGAATGTGAGAGCTATGTTGTATCTGGCACTTGAACAACAGAGAATTATTGCTGCTGATGTGGTAATTGCAGAGGTACAGAAAAAAGTGGGTGGATCATGTGAAATTCATTAAATACTTGAGGTGAACTTACAGCAGGATTAGTCTTTTAATTGTGTGCATTGATCTCTATGCACAACTGGTTTACTAAAAAGGCATATTGTTCATTCTCAAGAGGTTTAAAAATCCACTTCTGCTCAGTGTCTCTTTTTTTGGTTCTTAAAACATCTTGCAACATGCTACTCCCCTTTGGCCTACGCAAACAAATATGCCTGCATATGCATACCTACTACAGCAGTCAAAACTGCTGTCAGTGGCTGGCTTTTCTGGTAAGAGCATTTCTGGTTGCTTCCCACAAGACATAAAATCATTTTAAACACTTTTGTCCAGCCCCAGATTCTGTGACATGGTCTGTGCTCACATTCAAAACATTTACTAATCTAAGTCTGATACTGTTGTCTTGTCCAAGGGCATAAACAAGGTTCCTGCACAGCCTTAGGAAAAACTGAAGGACTTGTATGGCAAGCTGGATCTCTGCACTGGAACTGGGTCAGAGGACTTCCATGATGACCTTGACTACTTTCAGAAATGCCATTGTCCCTCATGTGAAGGGTTGGGGCATCACATACAGCACTTTGCCCTGGTCTGCACTGCTCACCCCATCTTAAGTCAGCATCATACCAGTTAACTTCTGATTTGCAACTGTGTTTAAGTGTATTGGATTTCCTGTGTTGTTGTAGCTGCCCATGAGCCTTGTATTTGTGTTTAATGAGGTTTGTATTTAATGTGACTGCTCATGTGAACAGGTGTTACAGGATCAAATCTGCACTGCAAAAAGTGTTGCATTAATTTGTAATAAATGTAAATGAAGGATACACTCCTGGATAACACACACTAATTCACAGGGAATTTCAATGCAACAGGGAAAGTATGCAGCAGGTTCCTGGGAGCTGACAGGCTGCCTGCCTCACCCATCCATATCCATGCAGGGGGAAATAAAAGTGGGTTGTTTCAGAAATACACTGGAAAAAGCACTGTTACACCTTAACCTCTTGTCAGCTCCCTTCTTCATGACTCCCAAAATCTTTCTGACATGTCCCAGCGCTCCCATTCCACCAATATCTCCTGAAAAAAATCCACCAACTTTTCCCTTCCTTTGGAGAAAGCTGGGGTTGTTCAGCCTGGAGAAGAGAAGTCTCCAGGTAGATGAAAGGGGAAGAACAATAACAGGTAACACTTTTTTTAACATGACTGGGGCTACCAGAGTTTGACTCACATGGGTAGGTTGGTTTTAGAGAATGTTACTTTTAAGCATGTATTTCGAAAAATAGGCTTATCAAATTTTGCATTTTACCTCACTGAGCATGCAGAAATTTGCCTATCAGGTGGGCCAGGTGCAACCCACTAAAAAAGTGCAGATACTCCTGCATTTCTTTTTCTACTTTCACACAACCTGATGATTTGTCAAATTCCTTGAAAAGTACTTTTGACACCTAAACAATGAATGTAAATACCCCTATGCTTCTCTCTTGGTAGCTCAAAGCAAATTGGAATGGCTTCTCAGGTCTTTGGAGTAATTTAGGTAACAACTAAAATGAGAGACTTAGAAATTCTGTTAAACTCCTCAGTCAGGCATATGCTTCTAACTCTGCTCACTTTGATCTTGGCATCACTGGAAGAAGTGGCATTTAAATTTGCAAGTCAGTCTGCTGATAGTCCTCAAACTATCATATCATAAATCTAACAACCAAGAAGATTGACTACAAATGTACATAAATATCTAGTTTTCTCATTCACATGCACATATTGTACACAAAACAATTGTAAGCTCCAAACTATCTCTGACTTGAAAGCATAATTGATTTGTGGCAGCTGTTTGAAGATTTGGACGATTAGCTGTAATTATAAGATCAAAATTAGAAAATATTGACTAGTTTGCAAAAAGCATTAAAGTACAAGATCGGGGCAGGGGTGGGGTGGGTGTGTATGTATTTCCCCTATGTCTAAAAGGATCATAATAAAAACCCACACACTGAACTTTTATTCTTTCTTTTTAATTTCACAAGACTGCTAAACAAATGTCAGACAAGATTGATCCAAGGGAAGAAGGAAATGGGCTCTGTTAAACTAGCACTGAAATCAAGTTACCTGTTTTTTAAGCAAATGGTCTTTTTTGAACTTCTACCTCATAATTTCCTGTTAGAATTTGTGACTGGGGACTATATTGTCCCCCCAGAACTGGAAACTAAGACCAGAGTTTTATAAACTATACAAAATATTTTTCTTCATGTATGGTCTGGTGTTACAAACCACTCCTGGTCAGGCTGTGCAGGGTGGTTCTGCATGCAGCAGAAGGTGTCTGTGCCCCTTTCCTGCACCATCTCCAGCAGTTCTGCTGTCAGTCCCAGAAGCAGTGGACATTAAAGCTTTACCAATTCCTGAATGGCTCCCCCTCCCCATGAGAGACCATTCCTGGTTTTTATCTCCTGGAGCATGTCTCTACAAAAGTGCTAAATGATGCTATGAGGTAATTCAGGGGTTATAAACCTAGAGCAAGCAGAGCTTTCATCCTCTCCAGGATCCCTTGAGATCCACAGCTGTCTTTACAGATAGAACATTGAGGAGTTTTCTCCAAGTACTTTCCACAATTGTAAGGCCCAGGTTAAGCTGCAAGGCCCAGGTTAAGCTGCAGGACAAAGCCTGACATACATATGTAGTGCTGATGCCCATGTTAGGTGCTGCTTGGTTTCAAAGGCATTTCCAGGAGCTGATTTAAAACATTTACATCAGTGTGCTGCTCAAATCACTGAAACTTAGAGGTAAGGAGCTAATTATAGATGCTGTGAGCAGAACCACTGGTAGACATTTCATAGAACTGAATGATGTCATGCCACAGAATAGCTTTGCAATCATTTTGACAGGTGTTTCATAAAAAGAAATGCAGGTGGGGGATTTGCATGTGTGTTTCTTACAGATATTTTTTAGTTTTTACCATCTCCAGTTCTTTACACAAATGAGCTATTTATTAACTAACTGTTACAATGCCAGGTATAAACATTAACCAAGGCACTGATGAATTCATACAGAGATTGACAGGTGTTTGCTAAATGTTCACTTTGATTGCATATATAGAGGCCTTAACTCTCTCGTGACTTGTCTTATGGAAAGAAGCATCAGCTTCAGATGTAACTGTAAACTTCCTTCAGTGCCATCACTCCCTTCCCACTACCTCTGCCTTTGTTAACATCCTTTAAATGTTTAGCTGTGTCAGGCAGAAAAGAGCTTATTGCTGAATCTGTATTGAGACGGCTATGGAAAATTTTCCCTTGACAGTGTCAGAAATGTTATTCAGAGTCGCTCAGATAGCTACAGCATTCATAAATGGAATACAACTCACCCTTTTCCCCCTTTAATGTGTTCAGCAGACAGGTGGCAACCCAACTGCTGGGAAATTCCTAAGTATTTATATCCTTTAACTCTCAAATGATATGAACAAGTAATAGGAAATGTCATGCACTGGGTATATGAGCAATGTCCCCATTAATCAATCATCCAAAATAAACAAACATAATTTATTATATCTGTTTGTATTATATTGTATACTAAAAGAGCAAGCTTGATTCTTATTGGCTCTGCTCCATGTGGAGCTTTATGGGCAGAATCTCTTACAAGTTCACTCCTCTTCCACACATGCTTTGGCCAGGCAAAAGACGGACTCACAAATGTAGAATACCTAGATGCAATTGCCTGCTTTCTGGTGCCAGCATTTGACTCCCACTTAGACATCATTTTTAACCGAGTATAGAAGCTGTGAGGTGGCACAGATCCACTCCTGAAAAATGAGAACTTAAGTTGCTCTAAACCAGTGATTAGACCCAGCATGTTTTAGAGATAACTGGGATTTTGAAAATGAAGTCTAAACAAAACAAATTCTTTTTTAATTCCTAGTTTCAAGAAAGAATGGTTGATTCACAACTTAGGTTGGTGACTGATGTCCTACCCATCAATTCAAAGAATGAAACTGGAATTTGTGAGTTACACTGGAGGTCCTGTCTGCCTCAATTCCTGATTATCTTTCATCAGTTTTGGCTGCAGACTACTACTTTTAATGGATGTGTCACAGGGCATCCTGTGAGACAGGAAATCACAGGGAATCCCAGAAAAGTGCCGTTGTGGACGTTCCTGAAACAACTCACTGAATATAGAAAAAAACTCTCAGCAAAGAACATGTAGTGCCAGACAAGTTGTGCTCACTACCAGTGTGGTACAAATTCTCACAGGGCAGACACAATCTCTGCAGGTAAGTACCCTGAGGCAAATTTATCTGCAACCCATGTATTTGGTGAGCATTGTGGGGTAACACACACATGATCTATTCAGCACCTCTCAGGGTCCAAATCCCTGGTGCCAGACAATTTACAGGGTAGTTTGCCCTCCTCTCTGAATACAATGTGGATTCTATAGCTGTGTTCCCATCAAAATACATTGAAGTGCCATTAGGAAGGACATACCTACTGAAAAGTCTGTTTGAAAGGCAAGAGTCTCAAACTACTTGACCATACCTGCATAAACTACTGAAAACAAAACAGGTGCCTTATGGATTGCAGAAAAGACAGATGTCCCTGAATCTGTAGTGCTGGCAGTCTGTATAAATAAGTGAAAATAATTTCAAAAAATTATAAAGCTCCTTGGCATATCAAATCATTCATAAACAATTTAGATGGCTTTGTTGCTTAGTCTTTGTACATTTTGGCTTATACATTTCACAATCTGGCTGCACATCTGAGAAGAAACAAATACAATACAGCCCTTTTGCATCACTCTAGAAGTGTTGAGAAACATTTAACTGGAAGTAAATATACCCTGTGCAGCTACCCTGTCAACTTATGAACAGCTCTGGAGAGTGAGGTAGGTAATTCGGAATAAGACTCTGGGGTTTTTTTAAGATATATTTGCTTTTCTATTTGTTACTAGGGATTTTGGTAGTAGTGTTGTTGTTGAAGGATTTCATACCTTCATTCCTTAAATTACATATATATGGCCTCGACTCATTTTAGTCCAGGGACTTTTTTCACACCTTTACCAATGTCAAAGGGCCTCCCTATGGATGTAAATGTGATTTGCTGCCATAAAAATATCCAGTTGCTAAGCACAACAAAAACTTTTATCTGTCCTATAAAATCCACAAGCCTTACTGCATCACAGGCATGCCCCAGAGAGGCAAAGCAGAGACAGGATCTGAGTATGTTTTTAACACCCACTGAGATGAATCAGTTAAAATACATTGTGTATTATTGTATGGTTATTGCAGTCTCTCTTTAAAATAAAGTTAAGCTTCCTTGTAAACTTTAATTGTGTATGTGTTACTTTAGCAATTTTTACAGTATAAATTCATCTTCAATAACCTGACTTCAGAATATTTGGTTTAGCAATAATTAACCTTACAGTATCTATATTTGAAAAGAACTGACTTCCTCCTGAAAGAGGAAGCAATCTCTTTGCTTATAGCCAGCTAAACATAGAAATTCATACACTGAAATTTCATAATAGTGACAGGACTATCCTGATGTTTGACAGATAAAGTTTCAGCCAGGGACACTGATGCACTGAGATTTCTCAATGTAGAATAATACAAGATACAAAAATCATGACTGCCCCATATAACAAACCAGGTTGGAAGGGACCTCTGGAGGCCAGCTGGTCTAACTCCCTGCTCACAGCAGAGCCAACCTCAACATTCAGTCCAGCACTGTTAGACCAGGTGGCTCGGGACCTTCCTGCTTCCAGCACTATCTCCAAGGAGGGGGAAGCCTCTCTAGGCACCTGTTGCAGTGTTTGACCACTCTCATTCTAAAGAGCTTTTCTCTATTGTCAGACAACAGATGTCAACTGAATGACTGACAAAAAGAGTAACTCACTCTACTTCTGTTGGACTGGCTCATGTTGCATTATAACAATGCCAGATCCACAGCATGGGAAGTGTCAGGACCACACAGTAAGAAGCTAAGGGCAGGAAGCTGTGAGGTAGAGCATCACCTGATAGATGGGCTCAGCCAAGGCACCTGCCTGCACCTTTCCAAGCTCTGTACACCGTGACATGCCACTGACAGATGTTGGTTCACTCTTTCCCTACCACTTGCTGGACAGCCTTGTTCCTATTTTGCCATCTCTTCTCCTGTGGCTGCTGAAGCCTTTGTTCACATGCTGTTAACAAAAGGGGGACTGCGCTCTTTTTTCAGCTTTCAGCATTACTACAACTGCAGCCTGCTGTCCTGCTGGCATTAGATGGTAAGAAGGTATTTTAAATGAATCATCAGTTATAATAGCCATTTTTCTTAAACTGTGGCTGACATCATTCAATTGTAGGCCCTACTACAAAATAACAGATGAATAAACATATAATTTCTGCAACTTAGTAATTAGGCCCTTCTAACAGGGGCTTCTTTTTCCTTTTATATTCTGGAACTCAAATTGCATCCGCCATTTTCTCACAAATGTCTCCACTGACTGGCTCACAAAAGACTGTGTCCTCATGTGTTCCTGTCTAGGAAGTTCTTCTGAGCTTTCACAGCTGCTGAGAAAAAATGCCTTGGAAAGTCACATCCTCTACTTGAAATTCCCCCTCTTAAAAAACCTTCTGCCCCATTTGATTTTGTAATAGCCCATTTTGATTTTAAATAGTCCTGAAGAGGCACATTCTTCAGCATAACTTTATCTGGAATTCATCATCATCCGATCAATGGCTTGAAACAATTTTTAGTGACTGGAGAGTCAACAAGCCAAATTTATATCTGAGGTACACATAAGCAGTTTCACATAAGTCATGAGAAGTCTGAGGCAGACCTTCACAAAGAAAATAAAACATTATATTTGCAGCCCTGTGCTTCACCCTCATTGATCTTCTCCCCTTCTTTTTGCAGGCTGAATATAAACCAGGGCTTTAAATGTTTTTAATATAATCATGATTCTTCCCTGGCTACAAGGAGAACAAGTGGCAAACTGCTTTGAAGCAGATATGCTCTTGCAAGATTTTCAGCCCCAGTGCAGAGCTAAAAGAAGACTTCTACCCATACCTAACACACAGAAACCAGCTTGTTCCTGACCATGGAAGGGTAGTCAAGGAGGCAATGTAAAAATAAACCAGCAGTCCTTCACCTCACCTCCACCTTGCATCTAAAAAAAAAAAAAAAAGACACACTGAAATTTTCACATGCTTCTTTTCTCTGTAACCTGATATTTTCACCTGTCTTTCTCAACAAACTCTGCTCTCTGTTGTTGACAATTGATCTAATCTCAGACTGACAATTTTCCGACCAGTGCATTCAACAAAATAAGACTCTGTTCAGAGTTAACAGTCTTTTATCCTAAGAATGTTATTACTGTTAGGCCAAAATATTGATGTTCTGGGTGTTATCCACTTAAAAGTTTATATGAATGAGAACTTATAAATGCAGGTCACTGTGGCGCTCATGCCCTTCTTTCCCACAACAACAACAAATAGTAATTAACTTGGTTTTCTTTCTCCTTTTAGAACTCAAGTTTATTTTCCATGTCCATTATGGATTTGTCTTTTTCTTTTTCATATTAGGCTCTTTTTATCTATTAAGTACATTTTAATGACCCCATGGAATCGGAATCTCTTTCACAACCATTTGAATAACAATGGAGTTTCACTGGCATATTACTGCAACACCCAAACTGCACTTTAGAATTAAATAAACACCAGTCTATCAAATCCACAATGTTTAGGATACCTGTAAGTGTCAGGAGATGTTAAAAGTTGGCAGAAACAACAAAATGGATTATGAGAAATGCTAAAGACTCTAAAACTGTCTGAAAAATTCCTTTCCTGTGTACATACGTTGAAAAGAAAGTATTTTAAAATAAATAAACACAAATAAACTGGTCTTCATTACGACAGGTTATACATTCTCTTTCAGACTTTTAAACTATTTTCTTGATTGTGAGCTCACTTTAGCATGCTGTCAAGACAGTAACTTTGTACTTAATGGTTTATATTGAGCCAGATGACATTTCACATATCACAACTTTAAAGCATTTTACGAATGCTGTACTTTTTTTATCATATCCTTGGTATTCCTAAGAAAATATTCCATTATTAGAAAAATAGGAAGTCTAAAATTTATTTAAGGCTGAAAATTACTATATCCCACATAATTTGAAGTACTCAAGCAGTTAAAAAGAAGGCTATGAATTGAAAGACCTCATATATTTCATGCTGCCCTCATAATAAACGCAAATACATTTTACTTCTGATTCATCATTGGCCACAAACAAAATATGAACACACAAAGCCATTCTCCAGATAGTATAAATTAGCATAGCAACTGAAGTGTGAGTTGAGCAATGATGGTTTACACCATCTGTGCTTACAGCCCATTAGCAGTTCATTTCCATAGGAGTGTACCGGCCTACAGACAAGTGACTAACAGTGAGTAAGAGCAAAAAGTAATCGAGGTGGGTGTTTATTGTGACAACTATCTTAATTTCTGGAATGTGTTTGTGATTTTTTTTTAATGTATCAGCTTTTTTTGTTGTTTTTATTTAAATATTCTCTCTTTGGATATATTGGAAAGTGAGAAATGTTACTAGTTAAGTTTTTCAGTTGCTGTAGATTTGTCTGAACTTGCTGTTTCTTGAGAAAAGTATTTCATTATTCTGTTTCCTTATGACAATATGTTATTATGCTCCTTTTCTGTAAATAATATTTATTATGATCTCCAATTTCAAATGCCTCCTCGAAACTTCATCTTGCTGTTTCATAGAGAAGTGGCTTGACCGTCAAAATAGTAACTTCTTTTTCTGTTTAAGATGACTAGAATTTTAGCAAAACCTCCTAAGATTCATAAAGGCCATCCCTAGAACCAGAAATTGTTGTTACTTCTTCCTTTGTCTTTTCACATTGTCTTATGTTATATATCTCACCTATAGCCTTTGTGTGTGTGTCTCTTAATTGCAAGCTAAGCCAACAAGCCTTTGTGCAAGTGATTAATTCAAATAATTGCCTGTGCAGGTAAGTAAAACAAAAGTTACTATTTCTCTTCTGAGATGCAAGAGAGGAGAGGGAAAAGGATGAATTAGTGGTTAGATTTGGAATTTAAGAGAATTTGGTTCACTTCTCTGATCTGTAACCATCTTGCTATACTACCTTGGATGAGTTACTTCATCTCAGTAACTCAGTCTTACATCCATAAAATGTGGTTTCATAATGCTCCTCTGTCCCACAAAAGACTTACAAAAATAAAGGGTATCTCTACAAAGATTGTAGAGGTAGGAATAATGTACATTTCTATTGAGCAAAGGATACAGCAATGGATACTTATAAAGTAAGGAGTTACAGGGAAGCGAACAGCTGATGCTCTCCCTTTTTTCCCTGTACTTTCTGCTGTTCCAGTTCCTGTAATTCTTTTCTCTTTCATTGCTCCAAATCACCCTGTGTTGTCCTACAGAGAACAAGAATATTCCTTCATCTTGTCTTATATTCCAGCCCAAACCCCATATCTGCATCGAACCTAGACCCCTCCACTTGCATACCACTCCCAGCTTGTTGGATAGGCTGTGAATCTGGCAGTCCTAGAGAACCTACAGGGAAGTAGAGCTATGAAAACTACCTGCAGTGACAGACTAGTGAGGCTATTCTCATTCAACAATTTTCCAGAGGGATAGAGCTTCCAAGGTCCGATGCACACGTGGAAGGGAAGAATCACTGTTTGCCCCTGAGCATTGCTACTCACCACCCCACGTCTCTGATGCCTGCATTTCCCACACTGCTCAAATCCCCCCTCTCTGGACTGAGCTCTGTGATCTCTCACTGAGCTACAGCCACAAACTTTTCTCTCTTCTGCTCTTTCCCCACCCTCAGTCCTACATCTTCTATAGCTACTGTTTTCTAAATCCTCATGTTCCCATTGCTGCTCTCCCACAAACCTGTGCTGCTCTGACTGCTGTACTCTGCTCTCCATGCCAACAAAGTGGTATCTAAAAATGCTATGAATGTTTCAGTGTGAGTATCTCAGCAACACTTCTTCTTTTAAATACCCTGAAAACAGTCGGTAGCAGTTACGTCTGGTACAAAAGTCTGCTCTGAAAGTAGATTAGGCCCAACCTCCCACTGCCCCTGAAGCTGTCCACGAAAAAGTCATCACCTCACTTCCCATCTCGTGACTTGGGTTTCCCCTAATCCGTTTCAGCCAAAACTAACTAGTGCAGCTGACTTCTACTATTTAAACTGCTTAAGCTGCTCTGGTTGACTTTGGCCAAAGCAAGTTTGGGAGGGATTGAGTGAGCAGCTTGCAGGTAGGGAGGGGAGGTGGTAGCCTTTGGCAGAAGACAGCCATGACAGTGACTGGGAGCTCCCTGGGAATGGTAACCTCTTCAACAAGTCCACTTCAGCCTATGGAGGAAGTGAGCTCCCACAAGGGGATTTTAAAGCATGGTAAATTCTGTGCTTATAGTTCAATTCTCACTTATTTCGCAAGAGGTTTCCCTGGCAAGCCATTCCTTTCCACTACGCAGAAACCATGATGACGTGACTCAGGCTGTCATTTATCTTTCCCCTGTTTAATCACTGCTAACTGATTAACCAAATGAAGTGCCACAAAATCCATTAGCTGGAAATGGAACAAAAAGCTGCGCTAGCTTTTAGTAATAAAGAAAGAGAAACCTTTGTAAACAAGGTGCATGACCTCCAGCTCTTGAAGGCACCCAGCTATTGCCCCTCCCTGGCCCCCAGGAATGGGGGCAGTGAAGGGTGACACACTTTCAGCCACTCTTGCCAGAAGTGAGGCATGAACCTGTAGGACACGGGGGAGTGTCAAAGTTCAAGGGCTGTTGCATAGCCTGTTGGATAGCCACCACGTCTTTTGCCCTTATGTTTTACCCCATATAGACACTTCTGATCTTCTTATCTCATAAGGAGGCACAAGAAAGGAATGCTAACTTTAACTCCTTCAGTACCATTTTCTCAAAAACAAACAGCGAATTTACGCTAAAAAATCTGTCACCAGAAGTGTAGCAAAATACATTTCATAGAATTGACAGACTTAAAAAACCTGGGGAGGCGACGTCAGCAGCCACAGACACCAGCAAAGCCAGGCACTCTCACTCCCAGATGGTTCAGGTGTTTGCCAAACTAAGGCCTGACCCTCTCCTGGTTTTGCATCTGAAGTTCAGACCATTTCCAGGAGCTGCCTTGCACAAGTGGTAGGGAAGAATGAAAGGCTCTCAGAGGGGGGGGAAAAAAAGAGTTAAGCTGATGTTAAGACTCTGACATGCAAACAAGTTTCTCCTCCTACACAAGTGGCCACGGCCAGCTGAGGGATGTCAGCTGCCAACATGCTCACACTTTGTCCACTGCAAACAGGAGGCAAAGGATGCAGCTCCTACTCTCAAGGAAGCAAGGCCTGATGATGCTGTGTTTGAGTCTTCCTACTCTGTTTGTGTCTTCAGGTTAGCAATGAACCTGTCCAGTTTCACCCTGCAATGTTCTCCCAGATCAGACATTTGGCTCAAGCTCGGCTGAAAAGAAAAAGTTATTCTTAGTAATAATTTCAACGTGCAGGAATTAATTGTGATACCACTGGTTTTGTCACACCTTTTATTACATTAGGAAAAAACAATATCCTGGCTCTATATTGAAAAAGCTTTAACTTGCTGTTCTAGTACAGACTTTTCTGCATATATCTTTTTTTTTCAGCTAAAAAGAAAAATATTTTCAAAAGATCCCAAGAACTTCTTATTATTACAGTTTTACAGTCAGGAAACTTTCACAACAGTCTCACAATTTAAACAAAACCCAAACCTGTTACATAAGGTGTTACTGAGTTGAGATGACAAAAGGGAAGAGAGAATTGAAATGTCTTTCCTCCTCACCACACACCTCTCTCTGCTGCTCCCCACTTCTCTTTGTGAGGATAACCATGCTGGAACGATTTGTTCCTGCAATTTTCTGGAATGAAAGAGCTGGGGCACTGGCCGACACCTCCAGTTTCTCTGGCACGCTCTCTGATCCCCTTCATCAAAATGGGTCAGTTCTAGCTCCATTAACCAGAAGTTAATGGTGCAGATTTTTAATGCTGTGGGCACTTTGGGGGTTTGAAAAAGGCATCTTTGGGACCACTGCTTTATTGAGTCAGAAGGGCAAAACTGCTTTTCAGCTACTGGAAAGGGACACGTGCAAAATAGTGAACACCCCAGTGTTAATTGCTTTTCCATAATTTTTTCACTGCTTTTGATCTTTTGTCTCTCTCATGGAGCTTGGGCTTCTCTCTCCCCTGCATGCCCTGCACTCCCTCACACAGGACGTGACTGTTCAGTACAAGTGCTGACAAGGCTTTCTCATGAGACAGCTCACAACTCCTCAGTACGAGGGCCTTCATCAAGGTGGTTCTTGTTCAGTATTGACAGGACAGAGCCCCCCCCAGCCCCATACAATTTATTCTGAGTTACCTGCTTCCTGAAAAACCAACCACCCAAACCATTTTACCCTAAGTGATAGTCATGTGCTTTTCCAGAAGCACTTTGGTTGAAGAGACAGCCACCAAGAACATAAGGACCCATGCAGTTAACCTTTCTCATGCTGTCTTCCAAGGGTTTCTGGAAAAGGGATTCAAAAGCCATGAGAGGTGATGGACTGGAGTTTGAATTTTGGTGTGCACTTGTCCTGCATGCCCAGCAGGGCTGGCAGGTTCCCCAGAGTAATGATTTCTCTAAGAGAGAAAGAGGACTGCAGAATATTCTGTCATGCCTGGAAGAGGGATGCATCAGACAGACAAGACCCACGCAGCCCTTGAAGGATGTACATGGCCAGTTCAAATTGGTACTAGCCATAACAGACACATGTCAGGCAAAAATAACATATACTTCTGTGTATCTGCATAGATTTTCACTGGGTGGTTTCAGATTTTTCAATATATTTAGCAAGGTTATTTAAAGGGCAAAGGCCCACAGTGTTCCACGTGGCCCAGAGAGTGCTCTGCCCACCTCAGTGACAGGGGTGGGAACTGGGTGACTTTATGTTCCCTTCCCTCAAACACTCTGTGGTTGTATGATCCCCTAACACTACCACAGGAGGACGTGACGCCTCAGGTGAACCCAGGTGGCTCTGCAGCGCACCGCGCAGCGGCACGTTGTAAAAGCAAAGGCCAGGACGGTACTTCCGGATGCCCCCTCAGCTGTGCAGGGCAGAGGGGAAGGGAGGTGGCCGAGCGGACAAGGCCGAGGCTGCGGGGCCGAGGCGTCGCGAGGCGCCACATGCCCGGCGGGCCGCGGGCCGCGCGGGGAAAGGGCCGCGAGCGGGGCGGGCGCTGCGGAGAGGCCGGAGCGGAGCGAGGGCCGGGCGAAGGGCGGGGAAGGGCCGTGGCGGCGGCTCGGTTGAATCGCTCCGCGGCCGCGGCTCCTCCCAAGGGCGGCCCGGCGGCTGTCGCTGGAGGCCGGCGGGCCCGTGTTTCCCCCGGGGACAGCGAGAGATTTCCCCCCCGCCATCACCTCCCGCCGCCGGGGCTGCGCGGCCGCCGCTACTGCCGCGGCCCCGCAGGGATCCTCTCTCGGTGCTCCTCCTCTTTCTCCTTCACCCTCTCCCCCCACCTTCACCCCCCGGCTGAGTTCATTCACTGGGATTGGTTTCAAATGACGCCATCTCTTTATATTTACACCAATGACCTCATCCCAGCAGCTTGAAGTTTACTGACCAGCGAAACTCTTTTCTCTAGCTCGTTCCTCTCCTTGTGCCTGCTCTTCCCGGGTGTTTATCGTCGTTTCGGTCATTCTGGGATTCGAAGGCTTTAAAAAAAAATAAAACAAAAACCCCCAAACAAACAAAAAGACTAAATACACACCAGAAAACCCCAACCCCCCAAACTTTTTCCCGCCTTCCGAGCTTTTCTGTATGTGTCCCCCTCATCACTGTCCCCTTTTAATTTTTTCTAGCCATCTTGGGAGGGAGGGGGGAAGGAGAGGGAAAAGAGTTTCAAACCTCCAAATGTTTCCTTTTTCTGCTCCTTTCCCCTCCCACTTTCACGCTTCCCACTCTTAAAAAAAAAATGCCGAATATATTTTTTCTTTTCTATTTTTTAAAATTGCTGGGGCTTGGTTGTTGTGTTTTGGGAGGGTTTTTGGTTTGTTTTTTTTTCCCCTTATTGAAGAAGAAGGAAAAAGAGGAGCTTTCCCAGCGACTGGAAGGAGACAAAGTTGTTTCGGGCGGCAGCGGCGAGGCTGGTGGGCAATTGCTTTTATCCTTGCCGAGGGGACAGGCTGACAGACTGACAGGGTTGACACAGTAAGTGCCGGAGCAGCGCAGGGGACCCGGCCCGGGGCCGCACCTTGGAAGCCAAGCCGGGAGGGGGGCGAGGGGCGCGGGGGGGCCGGGCCGGGCCGGGCCGGGCCGGGCAGGGCCGGTACTGCACTGCACTGCACTNAGGCGGGCGGCGGGAGCTCTCCCTCCCTCCTCCCGCATGCCCTTCCCCGCCGCCCCCTCACCTCCGGAGGAGAGCGCCCGCAGTGGACAGGTCGCTGCCCCGGCCCGGGCCGGCTCCGGCCGCCTCCGCAGGTGGTAAGAACGGGGGCCGGAGGGAGGGGGAACGGCACAGGCACCGCACGGCACCGGCGGCCGCCCCGCGCTGCCCTCCCTACCTGCTGCCGGCACCCTGCTGCCCGCGGCGGCTCCTGCCTCCCGTCCCTTCCTTGCCCTCCTCCCGGCATCCACCTGCCTCTCCCCGTGCGGGGAGGAAGCCGGGCGCCGCCGGAGCGCGGGGCGGGAGGAGGCGCCGCCGGGAGAAGCGATGGGAAGGAGCCCGCGGGCTACCCCGCGGGGGGCTCGGCGCTGCCCGTGAGCCGCGGCGTGCGCGGCTGCCCGGCTAAACTTAGCCCGGAGCGCTGGTTCCGAGCGGGCTGCGCAAAATGGTCGGGGATGCGTTAAAGCCCAGGAGGGCTCCCGAAGAAATGCTGAAGTTCTGCCTTCGACTTGGAAAACGTTTAAACTGAGGCGGCTGACAAAATGGAGGGCTGCCGCGGCGTCCAGGAGGGAGGCAAATTGCAAATTGTTAACCTGGCATCGCGCTCGCCTGAGCTCCCGGCCCGGGGCTGGCGCCGGGACGCAGCCTGACAGATCCCCGCTCCCGGCTTTGTCCTCCCCCGGCCCGGGATGCGGGGCTGAGCGCGCATCACCAGGTGTATGGGATGTGCCTTTGCCGAGCCTGACCAATGGCAGGATTTTTCAGCGGCCAAAAACCATTTGGTTACATGTCCGATGAGAAGCTGGGATTCTTTTAATTATGTTTTTATTTTTAAATTATTTTGATTTTTTTTTTTAAGAAAAGGAAACTCAGGAGAATTCACTTTATTTTACCGTCGTTTCAGCTGGTTGAAATATAAAATCGATTTCTTTAGTTTTCCTTCAAATAAAGGATGTAGTGATAGCGAGCTGTATTGTTTGACCTATGACGAACTTTTTTTGTTCAAACATTCAGTGTATACCCAGCAGAATAAATAGATCTGTGCTAGTTTTGAAACTTTAAGCAGATTGAACTGTTTCTCTTTGCAAGGATGTGTGTTGGGGTTCTTAAAAGAGAAAACCCCAGAATGATTTTGTAATCCATGCTCTGAGATTTATGCTATTCCTGGCAGTGTGTGGTTTGGTAGATAGAGTTTACAAAGTCACAACTGACCAAACAGGAGTTGGTTTAGACCCTTGTGTTTTAAGGGGAGGTGGAAAAATAGTAAGTCTTAATTTCTTTTTATAGTGTTCATCCCACTGCCCACTGGAGATTGAAACATTCATCACAGTTGTTTATGTTGGTTGTCTGGGAGTTTTTGCTTGAATGTGGAGTCAAGTATGTAGCAGGGAGGTGTTTGTGTATTTTTAGCTTTCATTTTTAATGACAAAAGATACAAAGAATAGTGATATTCACAAGTAAGTCTTGCATTTACTGAGTATGCTTATTAATATTTTGAGGATGGGATCTTTAAGAAATATCTGAGTTGTAGTAAGTTCTACTTGTTATGCTTGTTTAATACAATAGTGCTTTAGTAAATCTTAATACACAATTTAAAAGTCCCTTTTTAAATGAACAACTACATAAAAGCAGCAGAGAATGCATCAGTTCCTGTGCTACAGATGGTAGCTTCAAAATGCTTTTTTTGCTATGGTTTAATACATATGGGAAGGTCCAGAAAAACAACCCAAGCATTTAAAAATGTAACATGTTGTATAAAGATACCTGAGTACATTCCTGCTCCAGTAGCTGAGCTTTTGTTAGCTACCCAAGCAGATGTAATGGAACAAAATCACACCAGAAAAACTTCTGTAGAAGATAGTGAGCTCAGTTATCTTTGTTTCTGTAAAAATGCACGCTCTTCTTCCAGCAAAGACAGCTGGCCGGGCAGGGGTGTTTGCTTTTAGCTTGGCCTGACCATAGGGATGGTATCGGCAGAAGCTGTGCAGGAATGTGTTAAATGGATTTCGCTGGGAGCTCTGTCTCCCAAGCCAGCCCCGGCGGGATGCCAGCCCTCAGCCCGTGGGAGGAGTTGTGGTTGTATCTGCCATGTGCCTGTGCACCTTCCTTGGCAAATTGACTCTGCCCTGCAAGCTCTGTGCTGCTGCTCACAGGGGAGTGAAGTCATATGGAGTCACTGGAAACTGGATGTGAGATGGGCCAGTCGCCCTTCTGCCTATCAGATAAGAGATTCACGTAGGCCTTCTGAAGCCCTCAGGGGCTAAATTCAGGCTCTCTTCTCGGCCTTCATAAGAAATGTCAAATAGCCAGGTTAGATGTGGATTTCTGTTACATGCATTTATCTTCAAGTGAGCTCTGCTCCAACACATTGAGCAGTAAGAGGTGTGTGCAGGGTAGGGGCTTTGCTCCATCACCTGGGTTTTTAAAGTTCAATGCCATAATCCTCACACCGATTCAGCAATATTCACTGTTTTCAAAATACAATTTTGCTGAGAAATACAGTAAGTACAGCTGAAGCATTTTTTCCCCCAAAGAAAAAGGAGGCAGCAGGATGATAGCTTTCACTTTGTAGTATGTTGGCTGAATTTTCTAGGACATTTTTTTCTTTTTCCTTTCTGTAGAAGCAGTCAGGAAAGCATCATGGATATTCTTCAAGTGCTGACAGTCCTTAATAGCCAGATGGCATAGAGTAGTTACTGTCAAAGGATGAGTTGTGGAAGGATTGACACATCCCTTCCTTTTTCTTTTCCACATTTTTTTTCAGCCTTTGAAAGAAACATGGGTTTGGTCTGTGACTCCACTGAATCTGCCCCTATGGATTTGTTGTTATGATAGTGACTAAATCCTTCTTGCAATCTTGTAGTATTTCATGCATGGTTGTGTAATGTTACATCCTTGATTATTTAAGAATTTTCAAGGAGCTGGTTTTCTTGGTAATAGGAAAGAAGGCATGTCCCTAATGTGTCAAATGGTACATTCATCTTCCCTACAAATCCTTAGGGATTGCTTCCAGAATGAGCGTTGTTACATGGAGGATTTCTGTAGGATATTATAAATACAGATAAGTACATATCAGTATCACTAATATTTCTGTGGTTTATTTGTACTGCCTTCATAAAGAAAGGGTAGCGTATCATCCTTCAGGGCTGCCAGTTGCATACATGGCCTCTACTTTCTGCACAAATCAAAAGCCACAGGTGATGGCTGGCCTGGTGGTATGTGTCAGGATGTTGTTCTGAACTAATGCTATTAATTGACTGAAGACCTGGGGTCATTTGCAAGAAGACGAAGTGAACACTAAGTTCAGGCTGCTTCGTAGTTGTTACTTGGGGGACCCTATCCCCCGGAATTTATCACTATTGTAATAGTATCCTCACCCCAATACTAAAGCCAATGGAGATCAAACTGCCTCTGGAGCAAGGGAGGAGACTGGCATGCCCTGTGCTCCTGCAGTATTCCTGCTGTCTGAGGACAGGCATGGCAACAGCACAGCTCGTATCACCACTTCTCTGCTCCACCGTGTCTGAGTTTTGCATTGGTGTTGTCTTGTCAGCCTCAAATAGCAAATCTTGATTATAGTTACTCTGTAAGTTCCCTTAACACCTGAAGGAAGCAAAAAAATAGATATTAATGGTCAAGTTTGGCATCTTAACTTCTAGATTTGCCTAGTTTTAACCTGAGCAGTTCTTAATTTGCCCATGGGTAGGGCCTGCTGGCAGGTACCATGATCTACAGTGGAGATGGTGTTGGGCACCAGTGAATTACTGCTCAGGGCTCAGAGCAGACCTGCATGTAGGGTGTTGGTATGGAGGGCTAGAGCAAAGATGGGCATGAGTTCAAGGCCCTGTGTTTCCTTCTGCTGCGCTATGTGATCTGCTGCTGAGCCAAGAGTGTCCTACTTGGAGCTGGCTCTGGGAAGGCTGGCAGCCTTCCATGTTGTGTCCCTGTGAAATGCTCCAGCAGCTGAAAGAAACCCCATCAAAATTAATCACTGGGCAAGCTAGGAAAGAGGGGAAAGAGTGTTGTTTCAGTGATGGGAGTTTTCTGGTGGGGCTGTGGGGATTCACTGGGGACATCCCAAGCTCCCATGGTGCTGCTTTTCAGTGGTTTCACTGTCCCAAGCTGGAAGGTAGGAAAGGAACTCCTGAAACAAGGTTCTTCTTTGAGGGGAATTTAGTTATCTCTGCTCTTTCCTGGTTACAATATGATACTTATGTTGCCAGTGACTTACACAGCTCCTCTCTTAAGGGTGTTTTTGGAACTAATTTTTCTCTGTGCGGTATGAGTTTTCACACTGTTCCTCATAAACTAGGATCACTTTCTTGCACAGACCTCCTCAGGTACATTTGCACTCTTCTTTGCTCTCAAGCTGAAGATACAAATTTCTGTCATTTGTTTAGCAAATAAAGATACAAAAGTATAAACGTGCAGAAGCTCTCATTAGTTGAGAATAAATGTAATTTTTTCTCCCTAAGATCTTTTTGCACACTAGCCAGATTGATGGTCTGCTAAAATAATATGAAAAAATTCTTCATAAAATCATAGTGGAACTGTGTTTCATTATATTAGTTTGGCAGAAAATTGACACATTTTCTAATATTGAGACTGAAATAGCATTACCCATTTTCATTCTGCTTCACTTGATTTTTGCTTTACTAAAATGATCTATGAATTGAGCCTGTTGACTAAATCATAGATCAGTGGCTGTACAGATACTCTCTTTTTACATATCCCTGCCTGCTTGTCTAATGTTGTTACATTACTGAAGGCAATTAGGGAGGCAAAAAGATGGGTCTGAGTGTGTAATGAATGAGAACTTTACAGAGAGCATAAACTAAGGAGGACAACGGGGACTAATTGTATGAAATTCCTTTTATGCACACGTTCTTGAGTTTGAATAACTAGTATGTATTCAGCCTGCTGGATTAGAAGGCTGTGGCTCTGCATGTGTAGCATAGATGTTGCTCTCAAAATAGGAAAGGAACTCTTCCTCCTCCCACACTATTCCGGATAAAATTGATTCAATGCTGCATTTTGCTCCTACTGAACCCCTAGTAAAGCATGTTTAGGCTTTATAGTTCTGTTTAGGCTGAATAGTTCATAGTGTTAGACATATAAATGCCACACTTTGAATAGCCCATGTGTTGTTTTTGCTTCTTGATTGCTAGCTGTAAGAATCATTCACTTCAGACTTTGTAGACTCAAATCCCATGTCAGAACCTGGGTTTTTACCTGCAATACAGTCCTTGCAGGGGTGTGCCTTTCTCCATAGTGCATATTTCACTAAGTTTGTGCAGTCCCTCTAGCAGGACAGGCACCCATCTTCTAAAGACCATCTTACTAATAAATGCAAAGTCTGAACTATGCTTCACAGGGCTTCTCTCAGCCATCCTGCTACTGAAACAGGCCTCAGTGTCAGAGGTGGATTGAAATCACCTGAAGAACAGACATGGGGTTACTTTCCGCTCATTCTGTTAATGCTACCTGGAATATGTATAGCACCTATCACCTATCCAGTTCCCACAGGTGTTTTGTTACAAGTGCATAGGTGTTGGGGCTTCGTACCTCCCTACTTGAAAATTCATGCTTGGGACAGTGTGTTTTCTCTTGCTTTCCAGTTTTGCTCTCCCTGACTTTCATGGGAGTCAGTTTGAACTCTGGAAAACTGGGAGGGAAGAGAGGTGGAGAGAAAAGAAACTTTGTGTTACATATCATTCTTCTAATGCCATCATACTCAGAAATGCCTTTCCAAACTAAGAGAATTTAGGTAGAGGCCTCTTACTAAGAATGGTTGGGGAGCAAACAGAATAAGCTTCAGCTTGGTTTCCACAAAGATTCATAAATGTTTGCCAACTTTTAAGCAAGGAGAAGAACTATTGCAGCAAAGGAGTACAGCAGTGATCTTAGTACACTGCGTTGACACGTTTTTGGGTTCTAATAAATTTCAAAATATGCAATAGACTGAATCCAGATCAGCAGAAGGCAAATGGTGTCACCACTTTAGGAGGGCTCCCTCCACCTGTCAGAAGACCTTGTGTTTAAGGCAGGTGTGCTTCAAACTGAGGATGGGCTATGAAAGACTCTTCCCATAGTCTGCTTGGAGTTCTGCATTGATTTTAAGTCTCTTCTCCTAGCAAGAGGACCCCGAACCTTCTTCCCTTTTCTCCCAGGCTACTCCCATGTCATTTCAGTTTCCTAAAAGCTCTCTAGCTTTTACACAGTGGGTGTTGGGAGGCCTTACTGAAGAAGGGTAATCTCCAGTGACTGGTCTGTATGTTCATAGTCCTGTGTCTCAGGAAGGCAGGGGCAGCTGAAGGCAGATGGGCACCATCCTTATGAGAGCTGGTAAACTTCATATTCTCCTGACTAGTAGGAGATTATCTAATAAAGCTAAGAGAACTGCTTGTACTTGTACTATCTGCTGCCACCTTGTTTGTTTCTCAAAATCTCACTTTTTTGTTTTGGTTTTTCTTGCATGTAACTTTTCAGCTGAATAGGTCTGACTTGCCTGGTCCTTTTTTTTCTTGTCCAGCTGCTGAAAATCCCTGACTTCTCATGGCTGATACAGTGTGGGCATGCTGTCAGCTTCTCAGTCCTCTGTTCTGCTTGTTAGATAATTCATCATGTTAGAGATAGAATGCCACACTTTTAATAACCATAGATACAGATCCATGTGTGGTTACCATCCAGGTGAAAAAGCCAGTTTCCTCAGTGTGGCTCACTTCGCTGTCTGCTGGGATTTCCAGGTAGACCTATTTGAAAATGCCTGAAAAATTTGCCTATCCAGCCCAGACATGATTGTATGAGTAGTCCATTTGTTGCCTGTTTCCTGTCTAAATATTACTGAAATAAATTTATCTCCTTCAAGAAAAACAGGGATGAAAAAGAACAGGCGTACAAGTTCAAATCTCCAAGATACTGGTCCGGACAGCAGAAGAAAGTGGTGAAATAGTGATTAACTGTTACTGCCATTGCACATTTTCCCAATATACTGTTTCCCTGAAGAGACACACATCTTTCCATCCCCTCAAATTTACAGGATTTGAATCTTTTTCTGCAACTGAGGCTTGCCTGACTTGCCAGCCCTCCTGCAGGCATGATCTGTTGTGAAATGAGGAAATGTGTGGTCCGTTTGTCCCTGCTGCCTCATGTATGGTTAAACCTATAGAAAGCTGTAGAAGAAGTACAGGCACGCTGCTCTTCTGACAGCCTTCTGCAAATACAAGCTATTAATGACCATTGCCTTTCATGGGCAAAACCAGTCCTGGCAATTGCTTTGTGCACTTCATTTCATGGTGTAACAAGCAAGCACATTAGCTATTTTTATTCAAACCCCCAGACATAAGCTAGTATGGCAAAGTGGCTATGAAATGACTGCATAGCTAAGTGAAAATACAGCTGCTGTTTAACACTAAATCTTTTTCTTTTACTTACGATATTGAGGGTTCAACCAATGATCATCTAATCTTTCTAATTGAGTCATGGTGAGGATTTTGAAGACTTAGCATTAAAATAGGCAGAATGTTCTTTTCAGTCACTGACTGTCTACTGTTTAAGTCAGCAATAAGGAGGTAATGGAGTAGGGGAGGTAGGTGAGAAGAGGGGACTGCTTCATGGTAAAGCTTCAGGTCTTGGCCTTTCAAAGGCTTTGGGACTATCTCTTTGAATGTGCTGCTTAGTGGCAGGCAGAGAAAAAAGCTGGATACAGTGACACTGTTAGCAAATGCTGGCTTAGAGAGATGAGTTGTTTTGGGAATTTTTAAAGGCTGCCAAGCCCTTTGATGGTGGTTTTCCCACTTTTTTCCATTTTATTTTCCTTCCCCCTTTCCCCTGAAGAGGCTGTCTACTTTGACAGAAAAATGGCCTTCATGGCATGATGAATAATTTTTAAAAATGTAAGACTGTGTTAATGATTTAATATTTCAATCTTTCAAAGCCAAGAATTTATGTCATGAATTAACTTGGGAGGAATGTTGGGCATATAAGTTTTTGTGTATGTACATCCTCAGCGTATATATATATATAGATTGATAGATACACATATATATACATCTCAGTATTGACATGTGATCTCCAGTTCAATTTTGGTTAGAAAAAGGAAGGAATAAAGGAAGGAAGGAAGAAAAAGAGAAAAAGGCAGAAAGAAAGAAAGAAAGAAAGAAAGAAAAGAAAGAAAGAAAGAAAGAAAGAAAGAAAGAAAGAAAGAAAGAAAGAAAGAAAGAAAGAAAGAAAGAAAGAAAGAAAGAAAAGAAAGAAAGAAAGAAAGAAAGAAAGAAAGAAAGAAAGAAAGAAAGAAAGAAAGAAAGAAAGAAAGAAAGAAAGAAAGAAAGATTTTCAGTATAAGGTAGATGTTAGAGATCCTAAGGAAAACAGAGACATCACCTAATATGCTTTTTCCCTGACCTAGAACCTGCCAGATACTGGAGTAGATATCCAGTAGCAGCATTTTTATATATCTTTGCTTAACAGAATTATTAAGTGCACTTAGAAAAATCTTTTTGTTATATCCACCAAAGTAAGACATTTCTATTGAGTGCTTAGTATTTGGCTCAGCTTGTGGAACTGCTTTTCTATACAGTCATACCTTATGCTTACTTAGCTATTTATTACTTATTTACCTGTTTTTGTAATTTTTGTAGCAAAATGAGTATATACAAGCCTAACTTCCTCCTTGAAATGTCTCTCCCTTTCAAATGTCAATTGTTATACATGAAAGCACAGCTGGAGTAGTCTATCGATTGGCAGAAAATAGCATTAGTCTTCCTTTGAGGTGAAGTGGGATGGGTGTTAAGTAGATCAGCTGCTTTAGGATAAGATGTTGATAAAGAAATTGAACCACCAACATGTAACCACATCCTTCAGCTTCTCCAACAGCAGTAAAATGGGCTTCCTGGAATTCCAAATTCTGCACATTTTGTTCTGATTTATGTTTAAATGGTTAACTTGAAATGTAGTTCTATTTTCTAATGTCTGTGGACAGAGCTGTGATCCTTCTACTTTTACTCAAAATTAAATTGCACTACAGTGGAAAAATACTCAGGCTTATCACTTTCTCAAGCTGAAGTTTCAAACAGTTTATTCAGTTTCAAATGCTGTGTGTTATAAAGGTCAACTTCTGTCATAGTGAAAATACTAGAAAAGGAGAATGTGTATAAGGAACAGGACTGGAGAGAGAGAAAGGACAGGGCACAACAGAAAGAAGAGGTATTGATCAGATGTTGAGAAAATATACCTATGTGGGTTAAATAAAGCAAAAAGGATAGAAGAAGGTAGAGTCAACAGAGATTAAAAGTATTTTTAAGAAGGAAGAAAAGTTCTGCACTAATTGCACATGAAAATGATATTTCATTTAAATCACAGAAACTGTAGTTCTCATGTCTGTTCTGACAACAGAACAGGATCATTCCACTTTGGTTGCTAGGCTTGTAGGAGTAGATAACACAAGAGTTATTTTCTCTGTTTATGAGGAGAAGTCTTTTTGACAGGCTGTCTAAATAAAGTCTTAATGACAAGTTGTAGGAAGTACAGGGAAAGCTGTAATTTCTAATAGGTTCATAGTAGTAAATATTACTTGTGCATCTAGAAAATATCTTCTGAAGATTGTTAATCAGTTTTTTTTTATTTATAATACATGTAACTGAAGATACACCTTAAAAACTAGAAATGTTGGGTGAGATTATGTGGTGGCTTTTGAGAAAATAACATTGTGTGGGTTTGTGTATTTGGTCTTTATCACTAGGGATTTATATATATTTAAGACTGAGTTGATTACAAAACTTTTCATTATAGGCCATATCTTCATGTTGAAAGTTTTTCTGGTTCAGAGGCTTAAGCTTCAAATAGCATGCTCCTGAGTCCACATGTCTTTCAGTGCAACTGAGGAGACGGGAAGAAGTGTGGAAAATGATCTGTCTGAATACTTCTATTGTGAGTTATTATTTTTCTTCGTGCTGTTAGTAATTTATTGTTGGCTCTTTTAAGATCTGGTATGTATGGAGTTATTCTAGACAGAAAAGACACTTATATTAAAGAAAAAAGTTGGCAAATTTTGTGTATGCTTCTAGAATATGCTGTGTACAAGAGGCTGATATCCTCTAAATACATTGTAGGTACAAATGTGCCAACTCCCCCAGGCCCTTGCTGTTTGTCTTCTAATATTTTGGGGTTATGCTAAATGCTGCCATTGGTGAGAGTGCTTTGTAAGTACAAGTAGTCAGTGCCCCAAGGAGCCCTAACCTAAATACACAAAGCTGAAGAACAGTGGCTAAAGACTATTGACAAAGTGTCTTTTCCAGCTGTGCATGTAGAAAAGGTTACCACGTCTGGCTGCTTGACCCAGTCCCTCTGCCTGTAGCTGCTACCCTAAGCCTGCTGCTTAGGGTAGTTTGTATGACTGTTCATACTTCACTCAAGGCCAAGTCGGGGAATAAACTCACAAGCAGCCTATTTTCTTTGTGTTTGGTTTGAAGCAGACCAGGAATCCATCATACTGTTTGCTCCATAGACTCTAGGTGGTGGTTTCCTCCATGCCAGACCTTAAATTACCTGCCTTCTTAAAATCTTAGAAGTAAAATGCTTTGTAGACTGTCTTTTCCTTTCTTCTGTGTTCTGCCCAACTGATTATTCCCGTTCTTGTCCAAAAGAAGGGGGTTCAGTCACAGTAAAAGTGGAATTGGAGAACATTAGCATGGATCTGCTGAAAGTAGTGGAGCTTGCTCTCTCACGTGAGCATGACACAGAATGCATTTCTGTGACAAGTAACACCAAAGCCTTGCAGATACTGAGATTCTTTCTTGTCTTCCCAGCCACTGTCTTTTCAAACTCACTCTTCTAATGGCTGTCAGGATCCCACAGTGAGCCAGAGCTGGGAACCAGAAATTGCCTGAAGATTGTTTGGCTGTGGTTTTCTGCTGCATTTGTTTATTTTGCTCGGTTGTTCAGTCGGTTTGTGACTGATGTAGCTCTTTGAGTCAGCTCGCTGGATTAACATGTGAGCTGGCATGAGGGAGGGTGCTCACTGGTACGCCTGACTTCGCTTGTTTTAAGCTGCCATGGAATGTACCCCCTCAAGCTTGTCTTCTGCAGAGGCAGCAAGAAGTATATTCATGACATGGATTTACCCACTGGAAACCAAGGCTGGAGCCATTGATTCAGGTTATTAAGCTGATTGTTCTTTGTTTGCCACTGTGCATTCAAGCTGGCTTGTCTTGGCTTCCCAGGGCTCCAGGAACTTTGTGCTCCACTGGAAACTCTTGTCTGCCACCTGACAAGTTTAGAGCTTGGGTTCTGTCAGGATGCTTTTGCTCTAAAACATGGCCAGGACATAGACATACATGTATGTGGGTTTTCATATATACACCCACATACAAACCATGTACATGAACATGCACATGTGTATATATACCCATATACTCTCTCTAGAGCAGCTTATATCTTATAAAGCTTTCACTCAATGTGACTTTCTTTTTGGTTTTTTTGATGGCTTATATGATAAAAAAAAAGCAATTAATTAGCTAGCAGAACAAAATAGCCTTGCAGATGATAAGGCTTCTTAGGCTCTTTCTAGGGATAATGAATTGAGAAAATCTGGATACATGTAAAAATCTGGTCTTCGTGTAGTAGGTAGGTTTAGTGGTCATAGCTATCTGAAGTAGGCAGGTAAATTTTGTACATTTGGTAAGTTATGGTTATCTGATCAGAAATCACAAGCATATTCATTACCTGATCTTTCAAAGGAAAGGGAAATAAAAACCTCTTCTGACTGGAAAGTTGAAAGCATTTCTTTTGTATCATATTTATTTGGTAAAATGAAAAATCTCTTTTCTGCTTTGAGAATGGATAGCTAGTAATGTCTATTCATTTTTTACCCTGTTTTTTTTTTTTTTTTTCCTTCTCATATTAACTTAAATGGTGCCAGTGTGTTCAGAGTTATCATTTTTCTCACTTGCTAATTGCTTGTGTCATCTCTGCCCACTGCTCTGGGGGAAGTGTTGATTAAACCTCCAACTTCATTTAGCACTCCCATTCCTTTTCAAGTGGTGGTGTCTGATTTCTTTTGAATCCTAATGCTGTATTTTTTATATAGTTTCAATCTCAATCGTTTGGGGGTTTTGAGTGTTTGTTACCTTTACTCTAAGTAATAGCATGGTGATACCAGTACCATGTTGTTGGAGTCCTGCCTGGAGTAAAAGGATTCTGCATGTTCATCGGGAGCTCTGCAGGGCTCCTGGTGCAGCATGGCACTGCTGTAATGGGATGGCATCCACACTGGAAGAGATGGTGTTGCAGAAGATCTTCTCTTGGGCAGATGGGAATCCAGAACATCCTACTGGTGAACCTGCCTTCCCTACAGCATGTTGGGACTAGTCATGTTACTGGTAACATTTTGTCAGCTTTTGTCATTCAGGGAAGAGGATTTTTTCTTTCCCCCTGCCAGACCATTAAGGCTGCATTTTGCTGACTTGTGCCAAATTTGCATGTGGGTTTGTGCAAACCAGTTAACTGATATAGCCTGTCTATCATGTCAGCACAGCTCTGCCCTTCAGCCAGGTGCAAATCAAAAGTGGTTCATTCCCAATGGTTTAATCCAATGTTGCTACTATCAACAGACACATCGATTTGGGTTTTTTCCCCCTCTACCACTCTACTGAGGGTTTTTTCCCATCTCCTTGGGTAGGGAATGGGTGCATACGGTTGTAAATATTACATTTATCTTAAAATTTAGATTTTTAAAAACTTTTTGCTATAGACTTCAAAGTGGGCTTTTTAGAAAGTCTACATGAAGTCCCTTCAAGCAATGGAGTTGACATGCTCAAAGACACATGAGCAAATTTAATGGTGGGTTTGGGTCTGGGAGAGAAGGGTGGTTCTGTGTCCTCCCTCATTTCTTGCCGTATCCTCCTTTATGCCTGTCATAAGGTCTGCCAGAGGCTCTGTGTGGCTACTCTGAACTAACTTGTTCTGGTACTGAAGTTCAGCAGTCTTTCTGTCTGTCTTCTTTTCTGTCAGGTATAGCACTTTCTACAAACACTTTGTACCTATGCTGGAATAGCTTGCTTTAGTGACCATTACATATTTCTGTTTTCTGCTCAACCCTTAAATACTTAATCCCCTCATAAATGTTGAGAACATGGTGGCTTACTCTCAGTTAATCAATTTTTTTCCCCCTCTTCTTCTGCTGTGTCAGTCCTGACTTAATCCATCTTGAACTTGCCTTTTGCCAGCACCCTGTGTGGGGAGAGGACCTTGCAAAGAAACCTATTTTTGCTTTATCAGTTATTATTATCCAGTTACTATTATCAAATTTAATTGCAGTCTTCAATTTTTGTGCATCAGCTCTTAGGATTTTTCTTATATCTGATTCTATCTGCTGTCACTTATACTGCTTTCTGTTTCTTTACCAAGGCTTTGATTCACATTTTTCTGGGATATACTCATTTGGCCTGTGTAACCTTACGAAAACGTTACCATTTCAGCATAATGACTCTTTTCTTCCATGGCTTCCTGTTCCCTTTCCTTGTGAAGTAGTATGTATACCTTCCACAACTTCCAGACTCAGCTGGGAGCTAAACACGCAGCTTTTCATTTCCTCTCCCTTCTTGAACCGAGGATCTTTTGGACCGACCAGCGGTGTCTTAACCACCATTTCTGAAGCACAGCAGCATGGCAGGGGTTTTGGTGGGAGCTCTTCCAGGAGTGTGGTGAACTGGTTATGTTACAGGCACTGTCATTCAGCAGTGAGGTGATGCAAAGAGTGACCTGCCTTTCCAACATATTGTAAGATCCTTCTAGGGAGGAGCAGGGGAAAAACTTATTTTCCTATTGCCAGGTAAAGAACAAACACGGAACAGAAAATGTCCCTTGGCATGGCCTGCAGTGGTTCAATGGCTAAATTGAAATGTAGATTCTCCATCAAATTAAATTCCTCTTGTGCTTGGCACGGTATTCTCCTTACTTCCTTCTCTAAACAGAATTGGCTGGACTCTTCCCCCTTTTCCACAGTAACTGTGTGATTCCTTGTTTAGTTTGTGGGAATTGCAAGAGCTCTGATGTTTTTCTGAATTAAAGATGCCAGATTCGTAGTGATTTCTTCCTCCTTCCTGTTGTTCCTCCCCTCCTCCTCTGACAGACTCTCTTGGGAGTTGTTTTTTTCTTATTTTCCCCTAGGAGAAGACTTTTCCTCATAAGTCTTCATGTTAACTAATGGTTCCTTGTGTACAGAGGGCTTCAGTTGACTTCAGTGCCATTTTACCAGTGGAACAAAGGAAGGTTGGGAGTGTACTCTCTGCTTCTGTGTCAGCTGTGTTCATTTCATTTTCCTTCTGGATAGGTTTCCATTTTGAGACACACACTGTCCAGAATGACACGGCATCTCTGCAGCCACAAAATTGTTATGAAACGCTGAACACAGAGACCTTGCCATCAAAATACTTGTTTCTTCATCTTGTTTTGATCACTGTTATGAAATGGAATTATTAAGAAGTTTTACTCCAAAAGTAGAGAAGAGGTATTGGAGCTTGCATCTTTTTTCTGCAAAATAATGCTGTCTTGAGACCCAATTATTCAAAAACAAGTTGTAATGAAAATATACTAAAATCCTCAGCTTTAGCTTGGTTGTATCAAATACTTGGTAAAACTCCAAAGTGGTAAATAACTTGGTTATTTTTTTTGTGGAGTACTAATGTTGTTTGCTTTGGCATGTAAAACCAAAGACACAGCTTATTTTTACTTAGTGTACACTTTTTTTTAGAGTATCCCTTCCATACAGTATTAAAGAGATTTATTACAGAACCCAGGAGGCCAGTCACAGACCATGGACTGCTATGTTTGGTGGTCCCAGAGGCAAAGAGTTCACCTAGGCATTTCTGATCAGCACAAATAGTCTTAATACTGACACCGAAGTCCTTGTAGACAGTTCAGCAAATAGTGGTTTGGAGGGAGTGTGACAGAGGTGACGGTCTCATGTTGTGTTATATGGCTTAAGAAGAAATTAAAGATGGATCTGTTCAAAAAAACAGGTCTGAAAAATTACATTTGCTGCAGCATGTAGGTGTGAGCAGCACAGTTAAGGCAAAAAGAAACACTACTGTGCTACCAGAGAAGAGATCATGTGCTCATCATGTGTGAGCATTTCTCATCCTTCTGTGTGGTTTGAAGTGTCTTAGGATGAAGTAGAAAACTGAGAAGAACTCTTAACTTCAATGTAGAAGTGTGGGGACAAATCCATCACATAAGATGGTGTAAGAGAAGAAGACTGAAAAAGGGGAGTCTGTTGGCTGTAGCAGGTAGCTGAATTCCTTCAGGAGGGTACTGAAATTTTTTTAACATGCACTGACTTGATTTGAAGGTGAAACCATTACCTAGTGCTGCATTTTTCTAGACTAGCCATCAGTTAATCATGTTTTCTTTCTGTCATTGCTTTTATTGCAACATGTGGTGGTTAAAATCCAGGAGAAAGTGTAATGACATCTTAAGTTTCCAGACTTTTCAGTTACTTCTGTTAAAAGCAAGAATTTATTTTTGTTGATGATGCCAACAGTTGACATGCACAAGATGACATTTTCAAAGTAAGTCTTTAACAAATAAACCCACATTTTTTTTTGTAACTTCTGGTGTAAATACCTGTCCTTCTGATTTCTCTCTTGAGACTGAATTACAAGCAGTACTGGTTTTCTTAACATGTGATTAGGTTTTCTGTAGAGGTTTTAACAGAGCTAAATTTTGAGGCAGCAGTCTAAGAGGAGATGAGCTGTCAAGGTGATTGGTTTACATCTGATGGTTCCTGACAATCCCTAAAACATTTAATGTAAACTTGTTTCTTCTCTGTCAGGACAAATCCCTTGACCACTGTTGTTGCTATGTTATCTTGGGAACTCAGTGCACATGATGTGTGTTGAATGGAGATTTATTTTCAGAGTGTTGGTTTTCTTAGAAAACTCAAAGATGCCACAAATGGCCAAGTCTTCTGATTGAACTCTTAGATCTGTGTCTTTTCAGGTGCTAATATGTAATGCTGAGTGTTCAGTGAATGGTTTGTATATGATGCCATAGATTTTTTTATCTCTCAGTGAGGATGTCAACCTCAAACAATTTAGCTATATTTATAGTTTTATAGCAGATTAAATAACTCCTCTGGATTCAAAAATTAAAATCAAATCACATTTGATCATGATGACAATATAAATAGGGTAACAAAATTACCAGACTTTCCAGGAGGCTTAATCTCTTGTTCTTTATGGTTTAGTTGAAACCTATGAATCATAACAGGTGTCCCAAGTGTTGCTCTTCTCCTTCATAATTATTTAAGGTTTTCTTAATTGTTGTGAGACAATCAGAAGATGCCTATTTCAGCAAACCTGATGGCACTGTTACCTCCAGGCTGCTCTCTCTGTGAAGTTTCAAATGCTTCTGCCATGGTGGATGCATCACCATTCCTGCTTGGGGCATCAGTAGTCTAGAGGTGGATTTTGCAATTTTGTCTGTGTCTGAAACTGCTGGTAATCTAATTGCTGGGTTCAGACAGGGAACTTAGAAAAGCTTTCTCAGGGATAGACCTGAATGCATTTGAATGTCTGAAAAACCCAGGGGTGGGGTGTAGTACTATGGGAATTGCCTTTACCCTTGCTAGATGGATATACAGCCTGTGAAAGGCCTCAGGATGATTTGACCATGCCTTAAAAATACAAAAATAAGGCCCCCATCTTTAAATTCTTAGTCTGATCCTCTGTGATCATTTATCCCTAAAAAGAAATGCAAGTTCTAAGGCAGTAAATCTTTCACTTGATGTCAGTTGTTCACCAAAAGAATTTTGGATATGACTATGGTTTTTTCAAGCTAGACATCTTAAAAGATTCTTACCTAGACTATTCATTGCTCTGTCTGGGAGCCACTGCTTTAAGTCGTAGGTGTTACATGCAGTAGTAGGTGCCAAGTGTAGTGGAGCGGGCAATTTTACTGCACATCTCTATCTTTGTTGAGTTGGGACAGGGTGAGTGTTTTTTTCAGATGTTCTTTTTGGAGCCAGTGAACTTCGTCTGTTTATTCCTTTTGGAAGAAAGAACTCAAATGCTTTTAAGTAGTTCATGCAGAGAAGGATCGTGCTTTTTCTGTGGTTACAAGCTCAGGTGCTGGTAGCAAAGATATTTTCATTGGGCGGGCAAGAAAGAGAAGCTGATGTTCCTGGGTAGATCTGTACTACTTAAATTGCTATCTGAAGTAGGGCAGTTTCCCTGGGGAGTCCTTTTCTTGTTTGTGAGGGGCTAAAGGTACAGCAAGAGACAGTTTCTTCCCTGCTGCTTTCTTCATACCAGTCTACCTGAAGCAGAATTGCTCTGGCTCTAAAGTTGTCATTAAGCTTCCTAAGAATACTTTTATTAACTGTAATTGTCTGTACGGTTTGACAAGATTAGCACACCATGGAGAGCACTTGCTACTGTTAGTTTTTTCTTTTAATGACAAAGTTCTTTGGATTTGGCACAGTCTGTCTGTTGCAAACTCCTGAAGTAGAAGCAGTGAGGGCTTGGCAAGCAGTACAGCACTGGCAGGAAGATGTTTGGGCCAAGGACTCGTAGCCAAGCTCTTACCTTTCCGCATACGATTTTCTTTAACGGGAATGCAAAGGAGATGGGACTGCGGTTAAATAATTACTCCTTGACTGAGTGAACAGCCCCAGGGAGGGTGCTCATTTAATGAGCATCCCTGTTGTGCTGTGTAAGAACAAGGAAGCTGTGCTGAGACTGTGAGCAGTCATCACGCTGGGGCTGGCTCATACCTGACTGTACAGACCTGTGCTGAAAGGCACTATTTACTTGAATTTTACCTCAAACACTCCAAAAATCCATGGCAGTCCAGCATATGGGACAATACAGTACTTCAGACTGTCAGCAGGACTTTGGACCTTCATGCCCAGGCACCATCCATTTGTACCAGTGGAATGGGAATTCTGTGTGGCCAAGTTCCCTTTTCCCATCCAAGCAGTGCATACTTTGTTTAAAGCCAAAGGTGTATCACCTCCTGGGGAATATTGTACATTTTACAGATTAATATCTGGTAGCTGGGTTCATCTTCTTGGAGTACCAGGGTATTTTTCCTCTCCTTCAGTTATTCCAGCATACTTCTCACTCAGTTCCATACACAGCCCCTGCTGTCTACACCAACCTGTTTGTGCTGGAAGCAAGTTTATTTTCCATTCCTCACACTCTTTGTGACTTGAGCAGGAGTAATAACACAAGCTTAGAGATCTCTGCTTTGTCCAGTGTTTGGTACTCTAATGGCAGCAATTGCTGAACAAATCATTCTGGACGTGGCACTCTGGGACTGCAGCTGGAGTTGCTCAGCCTAGTCCATCTGCCCTACACTGTGGATTGCCATGGAGGAAAGGCTTAGCTTGGGTATGGAAAGCTCTGTAGCTGTACAATGAGTTGAGCTTGCACAAATAAACCTTCCTTTTTATCAAGGCTGGCTTGAGCACCACACTGGTGGTTTGGCTCAGAGGTAGCTCATGTGTCTTAGGTTTAGGCATTTCGCCTGCATGCTGTCCCTGCACCAAAGCATGCATGGAATATCAGAATAGTTTAGCTGCCAAAACGGTTAAAAAAAAAACCCTAAAACCTGCAGCCTCTTGCTTTTTCACTAAAATTCATGGATATGGCCTTAAGCATACCTTTGATGCCAGGTGGTCTCCCTGCCAAACCTAAAGCTGGTTCTCAGTAAGGTCTTATGTGGTTATGCTTCCAATAGAGTGCCAGAAAGCTAAACCTTGGCAAGACTGTTTTAAGCTGATGGTGAGAGCAAGTTTAGGAAGAATGTTTTAGTCCTGGACAGGCATTGTAGCCACAGGTAGCCCAGATACATTTTCTTCTAGATCGAAGTCAGGTTTTATTTATTCAGCCTCTTCAAGGTAGTCTAATCTACATTAAAACGTAGATGTTCTAAAGAATTATTTGGATTTGTGCTTGATTTTTCCCATCTCGCAGGTTGTGGATTACTTGCCTTTGGAAGCACGTGCCCCAGGCATTCCTGCTGTGACTTGAGCCCAGCGGTGTGGCTGCAGAGAAGAAGCCTGAGGAGGGTGGGAGGAGCAGTTCTCCTTCCCCCCTTTCCTCCTGACCTCCGCTTCTGTGCGTGCGCTCGGCTCTCTTCCTGCGCGTTTTGACCCTTGCTAGAATCCTGTCAGGGAGGGCAGTTGCAGTCAGGGATGAAGTCTGCTGGAAAAGATTTCTCGCCTTAGTCTGCACATCTGAAATGCTTTTGGTGTTCGTTGGTAGGAATTGGCTCCTTTTACTCTCTGGTTCAAAGCACCAGCGTTAATCTTTTCATGCCACTGGTTGTTCCTGGGGACAGCCTAACTGCACACACCATTCTCGGGGGCAAACCAGTTCCAGCTAAAATTTCTTTGCAATTCAAATACGGTTCAAGAAATGATCAAAATGACCTCAAGAAACAAACACATCAACTACATCTATCTCTGTCATGACTTTATAAAGGTAAATGTGCTTAATCTCACCTGCTGTCTTTGTCACTGCTACCTAAGTCAGCTTGGAACTCCGGGAAAAGAAAATTGGTTTTATTTTAAAAGACCTAAGTTAGTCTCCTCATTGCATTGCAGGATGAAACTTCTAGTTCTAGAATTTTGATTAATGCACTACATTTCAAGTTGTATCTGGAAATGGTCAAAGTTTTTCAGTAACCTAGAAATTACTTAAAAGGAAAATAATTTTCCTACGGTGTTTTTGTGAGGGCTTTTGTTTGTTTGGGTGGATTTTTGTTTGTTTCATTTATCAGAAAATACAAACTTTTTTCAAACGGGCTGCAAGAAGGGCTTGTAAGGAGAAGAATTTTTTCAGTTTCAACTGACTTATTTGAAGAAGACAGGCAAGGTTTCAGGAACACAAACTTCATTTAAATCTTGAAAAAAACTCAGTGAATATAAAGCTAGGTCAAGTGTCAGTTAATAACAATAAACAACTCTATAATCCAGGGAAAAGTTTGTTTATGGGAAAAATCTACCAAAAATCTAGTAACTTCATGATGACTCCAGGATTTTCTTGTCTTGGTATTAACTCCAAGAATTTGGGTGGGGGGAGTGTTCTTTCTTTGAGGCTATCTTTTAGGTTTCTTTCTGTCTTTTATCACATATTTCCAGTGGTATGACTTCAGCCAGACAGTTTCCATAAGGAATATGATTCACTGTGTAATTTATTACATGCTTTGGGATGTGCTTTGGACTTCTTTTCCTGTTTGGGAAGAGGGACAGGCTGGATGTGGAGATGTTTTGGAAGCCTTGACTGTTGTTTCTGTGTCACGGTTTGGTTCTGTGTCACGTCAGTGTATGTGAGGAAGGGCTTGTGCATTCTAGAGTTCATGCCCTCCCTCTCCTTATCGCTTCATACTAACCTTTATCACCTCTCCCTGCAAGGCTTGCCTTTCCTGTATCCTTGGGCACTTGCAGAGGCAGCAGGAACAGCAGGGATCTGTTGGATATGCAGTTCTTGTGGACCACATCTGTTTGTTTTCTTTCATAAAGTACCTGGGATTTGCTGTGGTGCTGGAAATGACTGTGGGATGATGTGCCTTTTCCTGAGACAGAGTGGGATGCTTTTCTAAGGACGTGAAGTGTTCATGCAATAGCATTGTTCCATGAATATGTAATACACGTTTGAACATACTGACATGATACTTTAAACTTCACCAAAAAAAAAAAAAGGAATAAAAATGTCTGTATAAGTTGTGAACACGACCTCATGAATGAGAGAGTGGGAGAGCCTGGGCTAGCATTACATCTCTCATAGTGTAGCCCCAAGAGAAGTACTTTAGCAGCATAAAAATGGCAACTTTTTTTCCTCTTTTGTTCTGCTCCAGCTTAGTGTTTATAGGTAAAGTCTCTGCAGTGGGAAACATAGACTGTGTGCATATCACTGCAGTCAATGTTTGGTATAAATATTTAGCGACAGGCACAAACTTGAGTCAAATGGTGAGAATTGGGATTGCTAAGAACAAACTTGCAGATGACCATTTTTAAACAGTGACCTGGTATGTGGGGTTTTTTTACCTACCATGGTATTTTTAGAGGGCTTTCCTTTACTCTCACCTAAGAATTTTTGCGCTCTCATCTTAAGAGGATATTCACACAAAAACCTGATCATGCCTCTCTGGGAGAATGTTCCCTGTCCAATGTGGCCTTGGACATTTCCAGGGATGGGGCACCCCAGCTTCTCTGGGCAACCTGTGCCAGGGCCTCATCACCTTCACAGGGAAGAATTACTAATTTTTCTTAATATCTAATCTAAACCTATTCTCTTTCAGTTTGAAGCCATTCTCTCTTGTCCTATCACTATATGCCCTTGTAAAAAGCTCTTCCCTGACTTTCTTGTAGGCCCCTTTAATTATTGAAATTATTGGGCTGAATTAGTTAAAAACACCTGTTTCCCACACCTTTTAGCAAGTGGTTCTCTTCTAGATGTTGTGAGGAAGGTGAGGCCTAAAATGGTAACCTGAATATGGACACATATTCTTAAACTTCTAGTTAGTAAAGTTAGAGAAAATAAAAAAAAAATAGAAGAGGAAGAAAAAAACCCCAAACTGTGCAGTATTTGACAGGAAGCCAGTGTAACTGCCTTGAAACTGGAGTGGCATGCCTGAGTCAGTGAAGTATGAGCTAAGAACCTGGCAGAAGCCTTTTGCACAAAGGAAGGTTGAGAGAGTCTCTCAGGAAGCTTGTGCACTGCTAAATGTGGCATGTTTGAACATGAGACTGACATCATTGTGAGTTCATAGTAGTAAAAGAACGAAGTATCAGCCACAAATTAGACTGACCTAATTTTTAAGTCACTTATAAAAACTTAATAGCACAGTATCTTGCTTGTGCAAGCTGTTTATTTCTATCCCAACCTCTGACTACTTCATTTAAACTAAAAGTTAACCCTCTAAACTGTTAAAGGAGTTGTTCAGGAAGGTGGGGGGTGGGGGGTGTTTGAGGGGTGCTGCAGACTTCCTTCCTTGGCTCTTTTTCTACTCTGACCTCAGTTTTCACATAAAGGAAGCGATTAAGGACCACCCATCGTATACCTTCATCCTTCAGGATCAGTTTCTGGAGGTAAAAACCTCAGGACTGCTACCAAATCCTAACTCGTTCCTATTGGTTGCTCACATGCAGACTGGAAGTCTGTCTGAAAATTGCCAGAACATGTGCCAGTGGTATGAGCAGGAATTTATGTAGAATGAGTAAGTTATTATAAAACTAATCAGTAATATTTATTGATGTATCCATGATTGTTGACAAGGAACTGATGCTTCTTCCATTGCTGAATACTTAAGAAATACAAGGATCTTGCAGTTTGCAGATGGTTAACTTCCTTCCAAGTATTTTAGTTGGCTCTGCATGCCCTGAAGTTGATCCATTCTGTTGATGTATTACTTCAGGTTTTGCAGAAATTCTGTAAGCTCTCCAAGCTTGGGATTACTTTGACAACAGTCAGTGGCTTTGCAGTTGCTTTTTAAAGGACTATGTAAAACAAGACAACTCTACAGATTCTGAAGAAATGTAACATCTTATTTATAGATTTGTACAGAGCTGTGCATACATGTAAGCCCACATCAAATGGGATAATACAGGTGTATTTTAAGGGGGTATGTTTTGTTTCTCTTTGATATTCAAAATTGTGTTATAAACCGAGAGAGATTGCTATAAAACATTTCTTGTTGACCCTGGTCCTTGAAAGATGCCTTGAGTAAGATAATAACAACATAACAACGTAATTTACTCCCTTGGTTTGGTATTGTGCATTTTTTCTCTCCAAAATTAAAAAAATCCTGGTCCCTTTTGATTCATGCCCACTGCATAAAATGGTGGTCACATTTCATCAGTTGTTCTTAACGGGGATTGCTGTATTTTGTGGTTAGGTCACTTTTCATCCTCTACATCCGGCAGAAGCACCTGAAGGGAACCTACAAGAGATGTTACAAGGGCGTGGAGTGATAGAACAAGGGGGAATGGCTTCAAGCTGACAGAGGGCAGGGTGTGTTTAGGTATTAGGAAGAAGTTCTTCCCTGTGAGGGTGGTGAGGCCCTGGCACAGGTTGCCCAGAGAAGCTGGGGCTGCCCCATCCCTGGAAGTGCCCAAGGCCAGACTGGATGGGGCTTGGAGCAGCCTGGGATAGTGGAAGGTGTCCCTGCCCATGGCAGGAAGGTTGAAATGAAATGGTCTTTAAGGTCCCTTCCAACCCAAACCATTCTGTGACTCTGTGATTCTACTTCAGTGGTAATGTTTGTAGCAATGCAAGAGGCACAGCTGGGAAACAGAAGTCATCCTCTGCCCTCCTTCTCCCATTGTGCAGATGTATGTGGCTTCTCTTTTCAGCCATATGGTTACCATGATAGAAATGTGGCTTTGGCACCGCTGCAGGTCTGGTATAACATGATTCAAATTCGAAGAAACATTTGGGATCCTTTGGGAAAGACACATCAGAGCACGTGACTGGGATCATAGCTCAGTGAGGTACCATGACTTTTGCTTCTGTTCCTGACTGAGGCCCTATTGGTACCATCTTGTCAATTAAATTAACATTTGAAAGCAATTTTAATAAGCAAGCCATCATAATTACCTTTGTGGGTACAAATTAGGTATGAAAACATGTTCTGTTCCCAGAGTGTGAGCTGTCAGTAGTCTTACACCATGGTGAGAGATTTGAGTCGCAATCATCTGGATCTAGGGGTTTGTTAATTTGTTTTCTGTGCCTCATCTGCAATTCAGCCGTCACTCTGTATCTTAGCCTGAACCGCTCACTGCTCTGAACAGCCCAGAATGGGAGGCCTCTTAGCAGGATTACTCCAACTGTTTCATTTCTGGGAACGTATAACAACTTGATTTATTTCCGCCTCTTAATTGCGAGCCATTGCTGTACAGCATATTCCTCAAAGTTTCCTTTTCTGCTCCCACTTCAAGATAGCTGGGCTGTACCATGTTTGTGGACTTGCTGTTTTCCGGCATCTATTCTGCTTCCTTGCCATGTAAATGTCATTTAAGGAGAAACTCAATTAAATTTAACTGCTGTAATGAGTAGGACTGAGCTTACATAGGTGTAATGTCAATGTTTTATTTGGCCCAGCCTCCTTTCTGAGGATGCTTCTGCATGCTTTTATCACTATGTAGCATACATTGGTGGCAATATTAATTTTAGAGCATGCAGAGGGCTTTTAGAATGAGTTTGACAACAGACTTAATTAACACTTTTATTAGGTATTTTTTTAAACTTCTAGATATTTCCCTGTACAGCTGACAGGACATGTATGCAGTGCAGTGCACCACTGTATTTTCAAACAGAAGCAGGAAGAAACAAAGTATTAATGTTGACAGTTAAAAAAAAAAAAGAAAAATTCCTTCCAAACTTTCTCATGCCCTGATATGAAGGGGTTGAATGTGCATGTTGCCTTCCGGGAGAACTGGTGTCATTTCCTCAAACGCGTGAAAGACCAGGACGTTTTAACCCACGTTGTTCCATACCACGCAAGCAGTTTACAAATCTCTGTTCTTAAAGGAGGTTGACTCATTTTAGTCATTCAGTTTAATTTAAGAGGAGAGTCAATAAAAAGTCTGCTGCAAGAAATTCATCCCTGCCTTGCTCAGAAGCTATTCTGATTAATTTCCCTAATAGAATTACCATCATTATCCTCTGTCTTTAATCCATCCTAGTCCTTGTTCAATAGTTTCAGATCCACCTTCTGTTTTTATCATATAGTGACAACAAAGCAGATCAGAGTTGCCCTTTTATTACCTAGTTTTTGGCTCTTTATTTGCAGGGCCATATTATTTTGACATCTCCCCCTCAAAGGCTCTCATGAGGCAGACATGCATTTTGAACATGCCTTATATTTAAAAGTTAACCACTATCTGAAGACTCTGAGGTCCCATCTTACCCTTTTTCCTGGTAAGTCTTTTAAAGAAGTAGCATGGACTATTACAACAGTAATAGTTTGATGTTTATTACTCTTCGGAGCACTCCTCTTTTTAATCTGTTTCTCAGCAAAAAGATGACCATGTAAAATACAGAAGCCACTGTTCATGTTGGTGTGCAGAGCTGTGGAACAGGTGATTCAGAACGTGCAGCTTGCGTAGGAGATGGAAACCTTGGTGTCATGAAAGATGCTGCTGTAAAGCACCCCTGTCATACAAATAGCAAAGATATGCTGGAACTGCAACAGCTTGAGGATTTATGAATTAGTTCAACAGGTTAAGTTTTTCATTGTGTTACTTTGTTTTCTTTGTGCCTTTGAAAGCTTCCATACAGTTGCTGGTAGAGGGTGGCAGGTGTGGACAATTGGTCACAATTACATGATCAGTCTTTGCCGTTTGGTGTACAGGGCCAAAGTAGCACTCGTGATGTGTTTTGTGGGAATAGGCAGCTGTCCTTCAGTTTTAATTTGGTTTGTGAATTCATTTGTTATATGCTGTGGCTTTGGATTGGATTTCTTCAGGCTTGGTTTACATAGATAAGTGAACTTACTGTAAACTTTATAAATTGTATACCAGATACTTCATACAAGATTAGATTTTTGGGAAAAAGAGGAAGGTGGTGAGGTCCTTAGAAAGGAGTAAAAAAGGCTTCAATTTTTAATTCTGGAAAATAGAAAAAGGTATTTAAATAAGGCCTGGAGGACTTATTATTTGCCAGAACTAAGTATAAAGACAAATTTATATCCTTCTGTAACTCACACTAATTAAAAGGATGGATATTTCTTTTTCTAAAGTCAGCAGAAAAATCCTGGCCTCTTAATGATGAAAGACTTTTAAAAAAACTTTCTCCTAAGCACAAATAGCTGAAGTTTCCACTTTAAACTTGGGTGGCTCGTTCATATTACACTTAATGGTAATATGGTATCTTCTCTCTCTCTTCCCCTCCTTTCCACCAAGACTAAAAAGGAGGGGGGAGATAAAATGTTTCTGAAAATTACAGGAAATATCTTTTCCTTAAACAGCTTTGCCAGGGAATTTCCAAATGTGCTTAATGCTTATGGCTGAAGTTGCAGCAGCTCAGTCTTCCATCATGAGTGGATCCTGTTCTTAAAATGTGACACCTCCTTCCAGTAAACTGTGTTGAAATTAAGTACATGCTTTGTTTCTCATCTGCTCTTCAGCAGAATTAATCATGCCCTGTGGTGAGATGAGGGCTCTTGGGGGCTGCTTTAAACACTTGATTTACAGGTATATAAGTGGGGAAAACAGAATATAGTGTCCTGAGGTGAGAGCTGGTTTATTTGTAAGAACATCAAAGAGGTGTGGCTGGCAGAAGGAGCCATGGCATGGCATGGATGGCACAGAGGCAGGTACTGGTGAATGTGAAGGCTACCTGACAGCTTTCAGAGGGACTTCAGGAGCTGCACGTGAAGCACTAAGGAACAAAAGGGGAGATGCTTTTTGTCTCAGGATTTTGTTTTCTTGGGCTGTTACAAGGTGGTCTCCGATCATAGGGCCCTGTCTCTAGGCAGAGCCTCATCAGTGCTGAGCATTAGTTTAGTGTTAATTTGTGGGATGAAATTAGAAGAGGGGATAGCAACAAGTATGATGAGTAGGATGAGTTTTCTTTGTTCTCTATTGCCTTCTGCCAGGCTTTTGCCACTGGATTATGGGAAGGAGCAAGGGAGATCTGCAGAGCCTCTTCCTGAGGCTCAGAAAGGAATGAGAATCTGGAGCAGGCAGAGGGGGGAAAAGGACCCAGCCCAATCTTCAAAAGATCTTCTCATCCAGCTCCCTGCCCTGCTGCTCTTGCATACATATGCCTACATACTAATAATGGAAGAGAGAGGATCTCCAGCCTGGGTCCTTCCAGGGAAAAACACAGGGTCCCATTCAAGAGATGAGCCTAGTGAACAAAGCCTCTTGTGGTTTGTAACCTCAGTATCTGTCTGAAGGGTTCTCACCCCACATTGTACTGCTGCCATTTAGAGAGGTGATTGATCCCTCTAGTTCTTCTCCTTGTGAGAGGCTGTGGTTTTTCAGGCTGTTCACCATAACATGCCCACCCCTTTGCTGGGGTGGCTTTTCCCAGTTGTCATATCCTTCACTCCGTGCTTCAGAGCCACTCCTGGATCTCACAGCAAGGCACTGCTTGGCAATAATTTATTGCCGTGTTTTATATCACAGTGATTAAGGGAAACTGTCCTCTCTTGGCAGCCATGATTTGAATCTTGGGTTTAGCTGCCCAGGAAACAGTTTGGAACTGAGGCTGATGTCTTTATCTTTGCTTCCTTCTGTAAAAGTTGTAATTTAATTTGTTCCTGTTGGAACAGCAGGTGCTTTGGGTAGAAGTTGTATGGGTATGACTGTGTGTAATGATTGGTGATGCTAGTGTTACCAGTTTCCAGTGCTGGCTTTTTTAGAGTGTGGGGAGGTGGGCTTAATTACACCAATGTCCTGTTTCACTGGTCTCTGGCCATGCAAAATACAGCTGTATTCACACTTACTTGTGGCAATCTTTCACATTAATAGGTACTGATCAAGAGATTGTGAATTTGTTTAATTCCGTGCAAATGCATCACCTGGTAATGCTGAGTTATACATTGGTTTTCTAGCAGTGAGATATGTCAAAGAGTTTGGAAGGCTATCACTGGTTGGTTTTTTGTTTGTTGGGGATTTTTAAAGCATCTCCAACTTTAAAAAAAAATTTCTGTTTAAAGATAGTAGAGAGATTTGCTGTGGTGTTTTTCTTTCTCTTTTCTTTTAGAAAATCAGTGTAGCGTGACTTTCTATTTTGGACCCATTCCATGTAAATGAATGTCAGCATTCATAAATAACTTCTCACCTAGGTTTTCATGTGTTTGGGGGAGTTGTATAGCAAATGACTGCACTAAAAGTGTAAAATCCATTTCCTGGTTTGGGTTGGGAGGTGTTTGTTTGGTTTTGGTGGTTTTTAATCTTGTAATAAGGATTTTATTTCTACTATTATTATTAATAATATTATTATTTTCCTATGTTTAGGTAATTCCTTCTGCTGGCCTTTGTATCTGGACCACCTTCTGTCCTGTTCAGCCCATATAAATTGTGACTTAAATGTAGGTGAGTAACAGCTTTTGACATGAAATAATAATTAATTCATTAAAAATTCATACTCCAGAATTTTTAGTTGCTTTGACTTGGCGGTCATAGAGGGAGAATCATCTTTTAAAAATCCATTGACACTTTTCCTGGTTGTCTAGTGTCCCGGGCAATAGGAACCTAAAAATGTAATGTATTACAGTATATGTTTGAAGTGGATTAAGTAATCTTTCATTCTGGTTGCCATATGCTGTGAACCTGCAGTGAAAAAGTATTTTGAAATGGAAAGAGCTTCTCGCTCATATGGGTGGAGAAGGGAGTCCCTAGATTAAGTCTGAGTCTCTTTTGAATAGAGTGATGTAACATCAACAGCATGTTCTAATGCTTCCCATGAGGCCACAATCTGCCAGTCAGGTTTCCCTGCAGTCACACTTAATAAATGTTTATTGTTTCATTGGGAATGTCAAAGAGATTGGCTTCTTGGTAAAAGCAAGTGATGATAACCTGGCTTATTGCTTAGAGATGGTGATGGTGCACGGATGATATTTGCAAGAACACTGCAGATGTTCGAGAGCTATGCTGAATAGGTCAGGAAAACTTGGTGGTTTGGTGTGCTTTTTGGTTTTATTTTGAAATAATATAATATTTCAAATACGACTATTTGAATGACAGGAAATACCTGTTATCTAAATGGAAGGCCCATTCCTCTTGCTTAGCCCAGCTGTCTCAGAGTGCCAGTGGTAAAAATGTTGCTGAGCAGTAGGTGTAGAAATAGAGTGAGCTTGAAGATCTTAAGTGGATGTCTTTAATGCAGTGTATTTGTGGGAGGTTGATTTCCTTTCTGACTCTCTCTGTGTCTGTTTTCACATTGGTGAGCACAATGAAGTAGGGAGACTTTTCTTTAGAACTAGTAATCAAAGTTGAGTAATTAGTCAAACAGGATGAAGGACAAGAGAGTCCTGAACAGAAAATCCACCTTCATCTATTTTTTTTCCGATGCATTACACTTGCGTTTCTCATGGTTGTAGCGTGTGTTATCTAAAATGCATGTGGCTGTGTGTTTCTACAAGGAAGAGAAAATTAACACTATGTATTTTGACTGCATATATAGATCAAAGTACAGGTGAGTTAATAGTAGGAGAAGAGGGAGCACCCATAGATAAGCAAAGGAAAACAGGGTGAAAATTTTTAAACGGCTTCTTTCTTATGAACATGGTACATGAGTGACATTAAAAAAAACCCTAAAATCTATGTGTTTCTATGTAAGTGACTTGCTGTGCTGCTGTCCTGTCTTGCACCAAAGTGGGGAGTGCTCAGATGGTGGTGGAAAGTGTCTATTCTTCAACCTCCCTGCCAGGAAACATCAGGAAATGATGTGCTTATGAGATAGTGACACTTACTTGAATCATCCAGAAAGCCCAAAACACCCCTCATTCCCCTGAGCTGAGGGAATGACATGAGCCCTTGTTACCAGAGCTCTTTGAATTGACGAGCATTTGTTACCTCACTCCTATGTGTTCTGCACAATGGCACGTAATACATATGCTTCTCTCACTTCAGCTACTGTTTTTTTCCCCAGACTTTGCACTTTATTACACAGTTGTTGATCTCTGGAATTTACCGGCTTGCTTGCTGAATTCAAAAAAACAGCTATTCCTCACTTTCCATTAAAAATTTTATTTCCCTTGTGCTCCATAGACACTCTGTGTTTCTCGCCACTGAGAAGCATCTTGAGCAAGGATTGGAGCTCTCTCAGCTGTCACTTAGTCTCTTGGAGCACCGGGAAAAGGAACTATCCAGAACACAATTTATTTCCATCTTTTTGAGGCTGGTGAGGAAATGCTGTGCCTGTCATAGGTGTTGGCAGAGGGGAAAAGGTTGTTGCAGGAGTAAGAATTAGCCCTGTGGTCCCTGGATCTGGAGTTCCTCTCTAGTTTGTGTAAGCTTGTTTGTCCAGTATCATGTGTGGCTGTGGAAGCAGGGACTGGTGCTGATGTTGTTGGCACCAGCTATGGAACCACTGTCCACTCACAGTAACACTGAAGCCAAATACCTCTTCTGTAACAACCAGTAGTATCTTGTGTCCTTCAGTTTGGGATGTTCTACATTTGCGTGTTAATTCAGCTTTTATATTTTTCTTTTACAAGGGTGCCCAGCCTAAGAACCATGAAACCATGAAAAGGACTCTAGGGGATGATAATGTTTTTCTCATATGTACATGTGTTTGCCTGTTAGAAGTAGAAAAATACACAGTTTAAAAGACCCAACTCCTTCAGGTGTCTCAGCTGAGTTCATAAAGGCTGCCCATCAGGACCTTGTTCAGGTGCTGTATAGTGATTTTGTTGGTGTTTTGCATGACGTATGCAGGAGCACTGCTGCAGGATCCTGACAAAGCAGGCATTAGTGACATAGCCACACATTTATGACAGCAAGGTTCAACTTCAAGGTTATCTTCTTACATGAGGCAGAAGTCTTTCAGAGATTGTAGCAAGGCTTTGAGAAGCTCTTTGCTAGTTCCTTAACTGGGGTAGAATTAGAGACTCTTGTTCTGAGAGTTTTTAAAATATATTCCTAACACATCTGCCTCTCATCCCCAGAAGTATTTGAAAGATGTGTAGATGTGGAGCTTAGGGACATGGCTTAGTGGTGGACTTGGCAATGTTACTTTAACAGTTGGACTCAATGATCTTGGAGGACTTTTCCAGCCTAAATAATTCTGTGATTCTATGTGAGCCAAAACGTGAGAACTCAATCAATCATCCTGTTGTGATGGAAGGGAATTGCTTGGAGTCAAAGTGATAGCAGTAGAAATTAGGAGTGCATACAAAATGTGAGTTATTGTGACTGAAAAACCAAACACAACCACATAACCAAGAATGTGGTGCATGCTTATTTCACTGCATTGGAACCAGTTGGGATGGGGACAGGAATCCCTGAGGCAAGAGATCCTGTAGGTTTGTGGCAGCATTAAGCATACATGTAAACATTAGTAATTCACTGTTGTTTGTGTGCAAGGTAGTAGGAGGATTGTTGGTTTGGTTCTTTAAACAATAAAGAAAAGCTGTAAAGGTACTGGGCAAGTGTGGAAAAGATCTTTTTCATTTCATAGTGAGTTAAATGTTTAATTTTCTTGTTTAAAAGTGCCAGTGTTGCAGTCCCTCTAGAAGGAGGAAGCAGCCATGCAGTGTTCCCAGCGGGTACATGAATGACTCTGTGGGGGATTCTCACAGCTCAATTATGAATCACTTTTCATAATCCTGATTTCAGCATGGAACACCCTGTGACTAGGTTGGCTTCCTAGCTTTAAGGTCAGCAGCATAATGGCCTGTTTGGGGCAGTGCATTATATGACATCATTTTACCAGACACTGTAATACCATTGAGATCTAATGGTATTATTACAGGTAGAAAGAGAACAGTCAAGAAATTTAATTCTATGTTTTTACAAATGCATTAGAAATGAAACAGATGTTTCAACATCTCATAGAGGTGAATGATTCATAGAAGCTGAATGATAAGAGCAGTCATGAGGAATGGGATGAGTGCTCAAGAGTTTACCTAAAGCAAGAGGCTGCCAGTTCTTCTTGTTTAGATAGGTCCCAGGGAAGTGTCCCAAACTCTGATAGTTCCAGAAACAGAGAGAATTAAAAGAAGAACCTGTACTTCATAAAAAATGTTGTTTCTCCCCTGCACCACTGAGATGTTCCAGTCAAAGTAGGACTTCAATTGCAGTAACTCAAGGTGACATTACTGTTAATTTTATTGCTTCCAAACCATGGGCAGAATCCTTTCAAGGTACTTGGTATGTTAAGGTAATAGGGCTATTTTAAAGGATTCTTGACTGAAGCCCACTTGCCATATGTGGGCTTCTTTACATGCTCTTTACCCTGTCACCAGATATGACTGGTTTGAGTTCTTCACAAGAGTCTTCTGAAACAAACTTCTGTTGTATGGAAGTGAAGGCTGAGAGAGCAAACAGTAAGCTTTTAGAAGATAACATGCATACCTAAACTGAAAGTTGCAAATTAAAGATTAAGTATTTTTAACAGCATCCGTTTTAAGAGTTCTGTACATTCTCAGCTGCTTTATTTTCCTGTTACTACTTGGACTTTAAGTCAGCAAGTTATCCATCAAAACAAACTGTCCAGTTCACGAACAAACTGTCTCGCTTACAAAGGAGCTGAAGCCAATTCCCACTAGAGCCAGTGGAAAAGTTTTCATTGAGTTCAGTAGATGTGGTGTCTGGCAACCTTTGATGTGAATAAAAGAGAATCAAAATTTGTGACAGGACATGTTATGAGAAATTTTAAAAATTGCATAATACTATTTTCCTGGGGGGGAAAAATTTGACATAACTATCAAGATTCCTTCCCCCTGCTTTCAAAATGTCATTTTGATAATCAATTGTCTTTTGATACCTTCCTGAGACTAGTGTATAATGACTTCTCTTTGAGGGGAAGCACGCCTGCCAACCAGGTTCTTTAAAACATTTAATTAAAACTTGGTATATTTTCCAATACTTTTACTGTAGTTCAGAGCAATATGCATTTCACTGCTATGTGCTTCCATTTATCTGGGCAAGCTTAACAGCACTGTCACAACAGCACTAAACCAGGACAAATGGAAAATCATATTTTGTCAACCTAATGTCTGTCTACGTGGAAGCTGGTGGTTCTTTTGTATTGCCACATGAAGCTCTTGAAACAACTTCCAATTCCCTCTTTTGGGTTGTTAAGGTCAAGTTTGTACTTTTTGCAGATTTTATTTTGCTTAAGATTGTGTAAATGTAGATTTGTACAACATATCTAAAGACTAAAACGTCTTTGGACTTGGGATTTCCTGCTGCCAAATGCAACTGGCCTGTTGGTATAACAGAACTTTTAATATAAATCTATCGATAGTTTGAATTCATTACTTCTCTTGCAATTAAATAACAAATATTTCAAACAGAAGCAGCAAGTCAACACTATAAAATCTAAGTTCAAATCTGAGCTAAACCCCTGAAGGACGCAGCCCCATGGTGGCTCCTTTCTGAGGAGTGTTCCCTCAAGGACTTGTGCCATCAGAACATGTTTTGGGAGACTCTGAGGAGCTTAAGGGCAACTGTGAAGCAGTGGTACAAAGAGGGGGATAAAGTTTTCGGGGTTTTACTGATCTGCTGCTGCCACTCTTTCAGCTGATGTTCGGATGCTGTCAGGATCTAACTTTAGAGAAGTATAGTTTGTTTCAGAGATTATTTAGCATGCGTGCTGGGGGTTTCACACCTTGCATAAGCATCACACAGCTCCAGGAAGAACAGAGTAGTGCTCTCAGCTTTACCTTCCAGTAGTGTGAGACCTCGTCCATCTCTGGTGATTAATTCAAATAAAAGCTTGTGTCCTGATGTGACATCTAGTCCTGGTTTCTATTCAAGCATTTCCTTCAGAGAGGTGGATGTAAGTTTGGTCCTTTCTTTTGTGTAGTTTCAGTTCCCCTACTTGCAGTGCTGTTTTGTGAAATATTTTCCAAGTCATTAAACTTGAAAACATATTTAATATTTAAAATGTTTAAAATGTTTAAGTGTTTTAAAAACAAATTTTACTTCTTACTAAGTGGTGCAGTGCTGAAATGCATTTAAATAGTTTTGCTATTGAAAGAAATACCATGATTTAGGGCAGTATCTCTTAATTATGTTCTAACAAAGTCTTGTTAAGAGGCAGAGCTAGTGGCAACAAAAGTCTGCAATTAAGGCAGGGTATGTTGCCTGAAATACAAGATAATTGTCCAGGCAAGATCGTTGGAATGGATTCAGAGTCTGTAGCTGCCAATGCTCTCTCTAGGTGTTTGGCACATCCAGCAGAGAGGAGAACTCCTCAGGAATGTGTTTATTCTATGGTATGGCGCACTGCACAGCTGAGCCTCAGAGCTGAATGTTTTGTTCTGCAAAGTTTCATGGCCTCATCTGGTTTGTGTGGTTTTTTTTTTCATCTTTCCCTTCTTACAGGCTCTCAGTCTGGTGTAAAGCTGATGGGTGGGAGCGAAGGTAAAGAATGATGTAATGCAGCAGCAGCCAGAAAGCATCTTTTGTGTGAATTGTGAAATGGCTACTCCGTAGTCATCTCCTAATGAATCAGACGTGAGGGGCTGCTTTGTGGAGCCAACCCTTTGTACATCAGCTGGAAGCAGGAGGAGACATTCAGCCCAAGAGCGCTTTCTGAAAATGGATTTAACTTTTCTTTTGCCAGTCACTACCAGCATGACCTCATACACTTCTAGTACAATGGTGTGGCTAAGCCTTTGAGTACACAGCCATTACATCATCGCAGCAAATTAGAGAGGGTGGTGGGGAAAGAGGCCTTCTTGTTGTCATGGCTGATGAAATGATCAGGACCCAACTCATTGTCGCCGAGAAGTTGGTGGCTTTGCTGGAGAGCGGGACAGAGAAGTTGCTGCTGATTGATAGTCGCCCCTTTGTGGAATACAACACCTCCCACATCCTGGATGCCATCAACATCAACTGCTCCAAGCTCATGAAGCGCAGGCTGCAGCAGGACAAAGTTTTGATCACAGAGCTCATTCAGCATTCAGCAAAGCACAAGGTAGGGGTCATTTTCCTCTTATTCCTTGTATTTGTTTAAAGGGGTGGCTGGAAAGCAACTTGAAATAATTCTTCCTTAGATATTTGATTTAAAAAAAAAACCAAAAAACAAACACAACAAAAAAACCCAACCAAAACCCAACAAGTATAGAGGACTGAGTTCAGCTGAGATGTTACCTGATCAAAGAGGGTATTGGTTACAGCTGAGTTTATCATTGGGGTTCTTTGTAGAATCAGTGACAGAGTTAAGGGGAGGGATTTAGAAATTACTCAGAAAGAATGTTCTCAGGGTTCTTGTATGTCTTGCAAAGCACAGTCTCTTAAATGTATGTAATTAAGGCAGGAAACATTCTTTTCCTAAACTTTGAAGGATTCTTGGGGGTCTGTGGTGGTGGGGCTTGCTTAGCAAGTGGTCATTTGGTTTGCAAAGAAACTGCCTCTCTGTCAGTCCTGGCTCCTGCTTGCTGTTTAAAGGGCTTTTCATGGGGGCAATTTGATGAATTTTGGTGTTTGTTTTGTTGCTTGTTTATTTGGGGAGGAGGGGTGTGGTTTTCTCCAAATAGTGTTATCAGTGAAAAGAAAATAGCTATGCTGTTTAAAATTGATGTGTATCAATTTTAAACTCTCTGTGTGTGTGTGCGTGGGTGTGCATGTGCGTGTGTGCGTGTGCGTGTGTGTGTGTAGGGGGTACTGGGTTTTTTTAATCTGTTGATATTTGTTGCACATGTTTTGGGTACAGAAATAATGTACTATGTTCTCGCTTTGACATGTTAAAAATGAAGCTTTTTATTTTTATTATCTAAAGCATATTTTATATATAAAGTTGTGCAGGTAACCAAAATGTGTGTGGCTTAGAGGCAGTTTAAGGTCTCTTTACTGTTTATATATAAAACCTTCAGAAGCAGAAAGTGAGGCAGGGCCACCTTCTAAAAAGCTCAGCTTTTAAACAAATCCACCAGCCTAGCTGAAGGTATTCACAAGTGACATAAAATTACCAAATGATAGAAATTTGTGGAGTGAGTTTCACCTTGCAGCAAATAATCAATTTACAAACTCTTCAGGGAATTAAATCTGAGAGGCTTATGACATATAAAACAAAAAACTGTTTAGTGAACAGGTGCATAAGAAATCTACATATCTGAACTGCTGTTACAGCAAATATGTGGGAACCCTGATGGAGGTGATAATGTGGTGCTTTTAATCATCTTCCTCCTTCCTGTTTTACTCTGAGTTCCTTGTGTTTCAGATTGAAATTGATTGCAAGCAGGAAGTGGTGGTGTATGACCAAAGCTCTAAAGATGTGACCTCTCTCTCATCTGACTGCTTTCTTACTGTGCTCCTGGGCAAACTGGAGAAGAATTTCAGCTCTGTGTATCTGCTTTCAGGTAAGATGTAACAAAAGAAACCCCTTTCAGGTGACATACCAAAAGAAACCTCTGAAACGCTTGAATAAAGAGAAGAAAGAAAATGCTGTTGGTATAGCAGACCTGTACAGTTTTGCAAGTGCTGGTATAAACTTCAGTTATAGCAGAGACTTTTCTGTAGTTCTTTTTGCACAGAGTGACACTCATAATACATGCAGTGCTTAGAAATTGCATCTTACAGGGGATATATTACACCATTACTCTGTGTAAATGGAAATGGAGGAATGCAGAGGTTTTTAGATGCATATGTCTTCTACTTTAGGGTCAAAAAATAGTAAAAGAAATGGGCTTCCCTGGTTTTTTAAGTATTGTACATGGTAGGAAGAAAATCTCTTCCTTACTGAATTAGTAATTACTAAAATAAGAACAAAGGAAATGATCTCCCAGAGTTACAGAGATTAGTTTGTGTGACATTTTAAAGTTCAGCTCCGTAAGCGGTAGCACTTTATTCAGGTCTTTTCCATCGCCCTCCTTTTTTTTGTTTTTGTTTTTTATTTTAAATCCCAGGTCAAAGCACCTATAGAAATTCAATTCCTTGTAATACAGGATTTGCTGGTCTCAGCATGTGCTTGTGTCATTGTTTCCATCATGGAACAGTAGACAGTGGTCACAAGAAGGAGCAAGGAGGGGCGTGAAGTAGATCCAAGGCAGAGGAAAGAAGAGGGAATGACTAATTTAAATAGGAAATCCACTGCAGTGACTGGATCAGTGATCTAATGAAGCCTACACCTAGTGTCTGAGAAATGCTGAAACACAGGCACTGAGAGAAAGGAAACAACTCCAGAGAGATGCTTCCTGTTAGCAACAGGGTTTCACTACAGTTTGTAGTGACTTCAGATGACAGTGAGAGGTTGTCGTACTGAGAGAACTTTGAAAGTGATTACAGAGAAAGTGAATAATTTCTGCACTTGGACATGAGTTTGGTGCTCATGTGAGCTTTACTTACAGTAAGCCAAGTTGGTTTTGCTTTGGCTAGGGTTGGTGATTTTGTTTTCTTTGCTGTCTAGGTAAGAATTACACCTGTGGGTGGCAGAATACAGTATTAGATTAAGTAATTCTTCTTACATATGAGCTACCAGAATTGTGTGGTGTGTAGGCACAGTAAATGCTTAATGCAAAAGTGCTGAAATAAGTGGTTCATACTCTCTTAAACTGAAAATTGTTATTTGAAAAATAAGCCAGTCTAAAAAGACTTCGTATCTCCTTAGAAATCCGTTTATTGTTCGAATTCCCAACTCTGCTCAGCTGTCCTGAGGGGTTTTTTAGTAACCTGAAGCAGATTACAGTTCCAGGCAGGAATCAGACTATCCTCAACTTAATTTCCATGATAGAAACAGGTCTCTGACAACTGCGAATTACACCTCATGGCAGGGAGGTGCTGGAGAGGGGCCAAGCCCAGGAAAGTATCACGAACTTCCCTTCCTCACACTGTTCCTCACTTTTGTGAGACATGGCTTTGCCCTTCTCTCTCATCTGCTGGACCCTCTGAAAGAAGTGCTCAGAGCCTCCACTCTTAGACTTGCCTGTGGCTCTTGTAGGAATGGACAGGACCAGGAAGGGAGTGTTCCCAGCTCCCCAGTGCATCATCTGGGCAATCACCAGTTTCATGTGTCATAATGATACTGGGAGAAATGGGTTTGTTTTCTTCTCATTTCCAGCATGTGGTCATTGTCTGTTCAAGATGAAAATGTTATCTAAACCACAAGCAAGATGGTAGTGCATATGAGCTGAGGTGAACTTAGCCACACACAGATGGTAAGAGTTAGTTTGGGAATCTAATGTGTCAAAATCCTCCTTATAAAAAGCAGGACTTTTATTTTAGCATGTCAAATGGCAAAGATTGGGTTTGAGAATTTCCTCTTATATTTGTTTACATAGCTAGGATGGGGATATTTATGAATGCAGAAACAACTGATGGCTTTAAAACCAGTGGAAGAGGAGGATAAGAAAAGAAGGGAAATATAAGGAAATTATTTACTACTGATCTATTACAGTTAAGTGCTTATTTCATGTGCTTATTTTTTTTACATCTGTTAAAAATCTAGCTACTCAATGCACACACAAGAAACCTTTTAGGATGTGGGGTGAAAGAGAATTGGGTAGATTGAGTCTTGCAGAAAGCTCCCTGGAGTTTATTGATATGTGGCTGTAGGAAACTAGATAAAATATGTTGTCTCAGCAAGCTGATGACGAACTCTCATAAATGTTTATGGCCCATAATGAGGGCAGGGGTCAGTGTACTGTGTTAAAAGAAAAACCTTTGGACTTGAGTTTTCCCCATGTCACTAAATCTGGTTTATTTAAAATAGTGACCTTAAATAAACATTTTGGGGTAGGAAAATATTTTTTGTTGGGATAGAATAAGGAGCAATTAACGAATATCTGACATTCCTGCCTCTGTTCTTACTGAAACCCGCTATTACTGAGCACTCGGTAAGGTGTTTTTTTATTTAGGTTGTGCAGAAAGGTGTGCTCTGCCCTGGAGGTTGTTTTTCATTGAAGTAACTACTGTAAAGACCTCAAAGAAACTCTTACCAATTAGTATAAGGTCATGATATAACCTCATAAAAATATTTATTATCTTGTGAGGAATGTTTTCAGGAATTAAGTATTCCGTTTGGTTCTTAATTTTTAACAGTGCACAGAATACTGAAATGTGGACACCAAGGGCTTAATTCTGTTCCCATCATGGCATCTACTCCTCTGAGTTCAGTAAGATTTAAACACAGGGATGTCACTTGATTCCTTCTCGTATGTTGAGAATTGGATTTACTTGCAATGAAGTCCTTTTCCTAGTTCATAGTGTTACGATTTTCCTGCTTGCTCTGCAGAAACAGTTAGGAGAGACTAGTGATTTTTGATCAAATAATCATTATTAAGGCAGTAAACATCAAGAGTCTTGATTAAATTCTATTCCACTTTGTGAATGGAAGCATTCATATTCTCCTTTCCTTAAATACTTGTTCTCCTGTGCTTTTAATCTGGCTTAGTTCTGCTCATGCAAGCACAGATGTCTTCATGACAGTTACCTTTCAAATGTTTCCTGTGAAGAAGGTGAAGCACAGCTTTTTATTTTGTGTTGATTTTTTTAAACTTTTTTTTGTTCAGAACACTTTATCTAAACGGAAGGCTTTGTGAAAAACAGGAAAAAAACCAAAACAAAACCTTTCTGTGTATACAAACTGTCATTAAAAGTTGTGATAGCCTAACACTGAAACACTCTATGCCTCCCTCTCAAAACAATGGTTGGTGGCGAATTGCCTTCTAATCTCTTGCTACCCTTCTGCCTATGAAAAATACCAGTAGTAATGTGAGGTAGTGGATTCTCCCCTCACTAGAGCTCTCTGATAAACTCCTGCAGAGCATAAAGGAGTAATAAGGAGAAATAAATAAGCTATTGGGTTTTTATTCAGTGACAAATGTTGGGATAATATGCAGTGGACAGTGAAGGGCATCCTAGGCAGAATGAGTTCTGTGAGATTGGACAAAGGCCCTGGAAACAAAGCAGTGAGTGATTACCCAGGGAGTGTGGCAGAAGGTATGTTTTTGCTGAAACTTCCCAATTCCTTAGTTATTGGAATTCCCAGTTCCAATTCCTTGTTTCCCCCTGACCTGTCCCTCACCTGACAAGGTGTGTGTATCAAATGGAAGACTTGCATGGAGGATCTGAGGGGAAGGAAGCAAATCAGGAACTCTCTTTCAGTCTTCTTTGTCCTGCCATTCGTTTTAGAAATGCTTGAAATTGGAAGCCCATTTTAAGAAATCTTTAATGTAAAAATACTGAAGTATCTCTAGGGTACATTCACCATTGTGTTGTCTTACTTGTCTAAAGAAAAGCTAGACAAGAAAAGCCCAGTGCTTTCTCCCTGCTTTATCTCCAGAAGAAGCATGCCTTATGGCAGGGGAGCAGGAAATCTGAAGAATATTTTCTTGTAGGTAGAGCTGGTCACTTCCACGTGCTGAAGGGACCAGGGCTGTGAGACAGGGCTTTATTCCCAGTTTCTGCAGTCCCCAAGTAAGGGGGTGCCATGTGGTTCAGTGTGGACTGAAAGAAGGCACAAGGTTTGATAAAGTCCTGGCAAACATCCTGACGCCTTTTAACATTTGATTTTGGAGCTTTATAGCTTTCAGTTGTGGCTTACTGATGTTCTGAGTGTTTCCTACATATAAGTCTTTGCAGAGTCCCCCAGCACACCTTAAAATGGTGGTGTCATCAATTAAAATAATCAGGTTATATGCAATTGAAATAAGTATAGTGAGAATGAGCTGTTAAATATCCTGCCAGCGTTTGGAGGAGGAGAGATTGTTGCACAATGATGCCAGCTTTCCTGATATTCCAACTGGTTGATTCCATTAGAAGGAAGCTTCTACTGAGAGAGGTAAAAATCTTGCTGAGGGAATGGAATTGCTGAGGAATTCCCCAAGTGGTCCCATAACCTATGGAGTACAACCAGTGTTGGTGGGGAGGAAATGAGAGTGAGAGAAGAGCTTAGCTCTGAATCACCCCCTTGAAAATTCTCCCTCTCCATCAATTTTTAAGAGAGCTTAGGAAAGCTAGTACCCTTGGCTACAGTCAAGCCTCTGTGAATATCCTCCCACCCTCTGTACTTAAAATGCAATTTTCAGTGTTCATTTAGTGCCATAATTGTTTTAAGCACTTGAAGAATGGGAGTAGGGTTTATTACTTTCATATGTGTATCCACTTGCTGTCTTTTGAGAAAGAGCAAGGTTTGACTAGAGCAGAGCTCACATTACATTTCTCAAACCCAAGAATAACTTGTTAAGTTTGCTTTTGTTTTGGATACCTCTGAATGCTTTTGAAATTTAATTGACTGAAATTATGGTGAAGGTTTTTTGTTGTTTTTTTTTTCCCTTAAAGGCAGAAAGGACGAGCGTGGGTGTCCACTTTGCTCTTTGTACTCGCCGTGCCACTTGGAATATGGCACTTGGGTGGGATGGGAAGCTTGACCCCATTCTCACACATCTCCCCTTCCTTGTTTGCTTAACCTGCCTATTAACCTTGTCTTACCAAAGGCAGAAACCCTCCAGGGCAAAGAACTTCCCTTGCTACTGTTCTTGTAAAACACCTGGAATAACGGGGTGACTTTCCAAATGCCACTGGAATCAAAACACCCCTGGCTTTCCCAAACTGTGAATCCTTGGATCCTGTGGAAGGACTCCCCGTGGCTGAGGAGGAGGGGACAGGAATGGGATGGGAGCCCTCCTGACGGGGCTCTCCAGCCTGAACTTATGTAATGGAAAATGGCACGGGTCCCTGTGGAGCGGAGCTGGAATGTGGGAATTGTAATGGCCTGTGGAGGTCTGCGGCTCATTTAAACAGAGTGGAAACATTGCAGATTCATAAAGCTTGTGAGTCAGAAAATTTACAGCTTTCCTTCCTTATGGCAAAAAAAAATCTATACTGCAGCTTTTAGATAAACACGTTAATGTTCGGCGGGAGTGTGACTGGGAAAGAGCACGAAGAGCCTCTGAGGCAAAGCAAACGTACAACTTCGGGGTTTGTATATTTCGTCTTTGCTATAGTGCTGTTTGCTTTATTTCTTTTAGCCTAGTTTTCAGTAATGTTACCTTACTGGCCTGGCACTAATCAGTATTTACAAATAAATAACAAATTCTAAATTGCTGTTTAGAAGCGGAAAAAAAAAAGCCCCAAAAGCTAAATATGAATTACTCCACTGCATACCTTTGGTGAACACAGGCGTTAGGGGAGGCTTACTTAGAATTATAGGGCCTAAATATTATGTTTTAGAGGTAGTTGGAAATTTTCCTGCTTTTTTTATTCTTTATTTCCTTTAAAAGGTAAAATTAAATGAAAAAGAAAAAAAAAGGATAGCAATATTCCTTTTTAAAAAGGGATACCAATATAATATTTATTAGTATGTAGTTATATAAAATTATGAATAATTAGTGCCCTTAATGAAGAAGCAAATTCTGGATTTAGTAAAGGTGGAATTGTCTGTTAAATCCACAAGCTTCATAGTCTCCTTCTTGCAATGCTGTCCTAGTACATGCATGTAGTCTTTGGTTTTCTGACTCATCACTTGGGTCTCAGACCTTTTCCACTCCCTGCTTTAAAATAATGGGTTTTGATACTGAATTAACACTGATGTACTGGAAGACAATTAGGTCTTGTGGGAAAAGGAAGGAAGTAGCTTCTAGTCTGTTTTCAAGAATTCATTGAAGAAAACGAATTTCTCCCTTTGGCTTTTTCAGAACAGTCACAATCCAAAGCAGGGGGGAAAGGAGCAATATCTGATTTGAATGGTACTTCAGAAAAATGCCAAAGTTTGCTCCGTTACCAGTGTGCCTTGTCTGTGGTCTTTTCCAGCAGACACCATGTGAAAAAAAGACACAGCCACTGTCTCTTACTTCTCCATCAGGAGCACCAGACAGGATTCTTCTGTGCCTCCTGGGTGAGGCACATGGAGCTGCAGGGCCAGCTGGAGCTGCAGGGATGTTGTATTAAACACTTCCTAGGCTTTTCTTAGCCTGGAGTTTTAGGGAAGCCAAGCTCTTAGGAGTTGCCATGTTGTCTGCGTCTCTGCTGTCACCCACAAAAGATGTTTCAAAAGCTCATTGGTCAGCTTCAGTGAAGCTTGACAAAAGGAGTAATTAAATAATAAAAAAAAAAGGAAGTTCTTGTGAGCTGTATGAAATGAGCACTGGTACAGTGCAGAGCCTCAAATTAGTGTGTCTCCCTGAAAAGCTGAGCTGGGAGTGGATTTGCTGGTGTGACCAAGCAGCTCAGGGAGCTCAGGCTGGAAGTTTGCAAGGACCTGCTGTGAGATGGGCACTGGTGGCAGGTGGGATTCCTTGGTTCTCCAGCCCCTCAGTTACTTGGATGAAAAACATGTTTATGTAGCCTGAAAGTGGAAAGCTGCTCTTCTAGTCTTTGGAGTTGATCTCCATTAGTTGGAGAAGGTGCCAGAGACTTTCATCCTGGTTACCACCTCTTCTCCAGCTGAATCTCCTCTTGCCTCTGCCTTGGCCACACTGCCAGGCTCTGGGGCTCAGAAGCAATTGCTGGGGTTCTCCATCAAGCTGTAGCTGGCCAGGCTCACTGCAAACATGTGAAGTGATGTGAATACCTATTTTCTCACCTTTCTTTCATTCCAAGTTAGATTGCATGGCTGCATTTACAAAGAAATAGTACAGAATCCTCATGGCACAAATGCACTGTCGGCTTGTTTCTACATTTTTAACTGTTAGGATTTGTGTATGCATGGAGCTTTCACCTTTGTAGGAACTGTCTCCGTACTTGGACGGAGAGTTACACAGAAAAACAAGTCACACCTAATGGTGAGGTCCCCTCTTTTCATCTTTCCCTTTCCTTGCAGAGCTGTGAGGAAACTCAGAGTTGCACCTCAGCTGTTGCTCTTCAGTTTCATACCCAAACTTAACCCACCTTCTCTGAAGCACAGTCAGATCTCTGTTCCTTCGTGTGTTTTGTGCACATGCCCGATTAGCAAGAGCAGCTCTCTCTAGATGATTAAGGATAAAAATTCTGGTGCACATCTCTGCAGACACTTGAGGAGGAAAAGGAACTACAGAATTGACTGTTCCAACAGTAATGTTATGAGCAACTATAAAAAGATATTAGGGTTGCCTCCTGATGAATTTTTTTCCTATATGTTAGAAATATGTGTAAGTTGAGAGATAGGATGGATGTATGAGGGAGCATCTGCGGTTTGTGATGTGAATGAAGAACGATGCTCACATTTTGAAAACTGATTTTTTAGTAACTGATGCTTCTATTTAGCCTTTTTGCTCTTCCCTGGGCCAAATCAGTAATTAGTGCGTTCCCTGTGAATTTGTCTTGTCTAATTATGGTCACATCTCTGAATGGTTTGACATCCCATTGAAGGAAATGTAACGAACAGGAGGAAGATGAGAAACCAGTGTAACATGGAATGAACATAAGAACCGTCCACCTGTCCTGTTACGGTGTCATTTAACTGGAAAGGTTTTATTAAATGTTGGATAAAAACAATGAAATATGATCTGCACTTCACAACTTTGTACTAAGTGTTCAAATCAAGACCTTTGGGCTTAGCTGATCTTTCATTTGCAAACCTGAGCTCTGTCCCTGATTGCAGCAGGGCAGCTGGCAGCACTGGAATGCACCTGCTCTGTTTCCACAGAACACAGAGAAATGAGCTGCTGTAACTGCTTGTGCTTCTCAGGAGTCATTCCTCTGGATTAATTTATGATTTGTGTTTAGTGGTAGTTAAACTAACTAATCATGAGGATCTGGATGGATTCCATTCCCTCAGTGAAAGGAAGCTCTTCCCAAATCAACAATATTTCTCTATCATTTGTTGCTTCCTGATCCCATATTCTTTCCCTGCCTCTTCCTATTTCTATCAAAGTTAATTGGGAGTTCTGCTTATATAAGGACTTAGGCAGTGAATCTATAAGAAGGAATAACTTTTACCACAGAATTTTGCCGAAACTGTTTTCACCCATTCTGGGTTTGGCCTTGTTTTGTTTCCTGAGTTGGCTGAGAAGGGAGCTGACACTTCTGATACCAAGATCATACCTTTACGATCCCCGCTATAGTGAGGGAAGCCTTGATCAAAGGCAAGTCTGTAGTCACCACTTTGCAGACCATAGCAACAGAGCAATCGAGTAGTTGACTGGATCTTGCCAGATTTCTGCTAATGGATGTGGAGGCTTGTAAGCAAGAAACACTTTGCTCTAAGGACTGGGAGGTGTTGGGTTGTCTGCCACACACAAGGGCTGCAAAACCAGAGAGCTTTTGGCACCTCTACATGGTTTTGTAGAGACATCCTGCTGAATGTCAAGAGAGCTGTTTCAGCTCAGCTTACCACTAAGAATATGGAAAACCTGTGTGGTTCAGAGCTATTGAGGAGAGAATATTTTGGAGTTAATTGTCGGTCATCTATTTCCAATGCCCAGTAACATTTATCAAAGAATTCAGTGAAACTCTATTAACCCAGTAGCTCTGTTAATGATCTGTGAATTTTTACTTTCCTCCCTCCCATAGTTTCAACATGCTCTTGCAATTGATTTATTTTTCACATGAGGCTGGAGCAGTGGTGGGAGAAAGGGTGTTATTAAAAACTAGCTCCAGAAGAAAAGTGTATTTTCTCTAATTAAAACAAACTGCACAGTGCTGCCAATGTCCTTGTTCCAACTGAGATAGGTAACGAGATTTAAAGAAAAAATTATCTTCTTGCAAAGGTCATCCCCAAATTATGGAATTTGAAACAAAACCTGTCCCATTTTTCTTTTAAGGCTCATTTTTTTGTTCTGCATTCCTACCTGTAGACTAAATTAATTTTCTAAGTGTTTAAGGTTTATTTTTTGAAAACTGCTTCATTTATAGCAGAAGTGTACAGGTGGTCTGAGTGCTTAAAACACTTTCCTCATAAGAGGCTCCTCATGTAGACTGGTCATAGAGTTCAGCTTTGGGGACTCTGGGGAGCCACCATCCGTGTTAGAAAACGAAGACATTTGAAATTAATCCCTTTTCTCTATACATCTTTAGGTGCTGAGAGGTTTTTTAATACATTTCCCTAGGTATTTTAAAAAAATGTATATTTTGTAAGTTAGTGCAAGCAAACAGTGATGAGTACAGGTCTTTTGAACAGAGTCGCATAATAAGTCTCATAATGCCATGACAGCTCAGTGATCATACATGTGGATGCTGTTGATCCAGACCCCTGATAGTATGTGGCACTTAAAGAAATTGGTCCTTAAGCAGGATGCATATGTGAGTGTGTTTTCTTGGTTTGGGATTTGCTTGCTTGTGGGCTTTTAAAGCAATTTTTCCACACGCACTGACCTAGAATGGGCTTTTTGTATTGGGAAGTGCCATAAATCCAAGTCAGATTCATTGAAAAGCTAACCTTTTGAATACCTGGTCATAGAGGATGGCAGGGAAGACAGCTTAATATTTGAAACAAATCACTGGTTTTGTGCTTTCTCAAATCAGCTCAGTACAGATACTAACACCAGGTTAAAATATACTCAGAGGAAAGGAGGCTTCACTTAGTGCACATGTAAAGACAGGCAGTATAATGTCAGATTTGAGAGTTTCTGAGTGTAATTCATGTTGTAAAGATACTGAAGCAACATGTTACTGGGAAAGCATGAGTAGAAAAGAAGAAACATGACATTGAAAGGATGAATGCCTTAGAGGAAATATTGAAGCATCTAATCTTGAATCATTTCAATTTGCCTTGATAGAGTCCTGGTATAAAAATAAAATAAAGGAGTGCTCCTTATGCTTATGATGTGTTTTGCACATTAGCTTCCTGCTTAATTTCTTGTCACAAGTTTCACACAGAAATTACACCAATCCCTAGGCAGTTTGGAAGAAACCTTTTCTGCTAAAATTTTCCCATGTAGTCTTTTGCAGAAATAGCACAGATGTAAAATCCTTGCTTGTGCAGCTTCTTTGTAAGGGCTTCTCTATTTCCAGCCATGTTGGTGAGAAGATCCACAAAGCAGCCAACAATGCTCCCAGCAAATAAAGGATAAACAAATGAAACCAAGACAAATATTTGATTTCCTCTTTTTCACCACCCTCCCCGCTTAAATTCAATGTCAGAGGTATATACTGCGTATAAATTCAAGGAATGCTTCCTGTAACAGAAAGGAAAACATTAGGCCATACAGAAGAAAATTTAGCAAGTATTTGCGAGAATGTTTTGCAAACTCTTCCTCTCATTTGATGGAACAAGCAGGATCTGTGCTCCTGATGGACAGTGCCTTAGCTTGTCTAACAAAATAGTCAAGTTATTTATTTTATTTATTTATTTATTCAGGAGACTGAGCAGGAATTGCTGTTCATAAAATGTTTGCTCTAGAATCTGCTTGCTGGCTTTTTTTATTAGATGAAATGGGTTGTTACACACTATTGCCTTGGTGTTTCTACATTTACTAATGATACAGATTTTAAAATCTAAAGAATAGGCATAATTCAGGCAATGGTAATGCAAGCCCTGGCAAAACAGTACATTAGCTTATTCCTGAGTAATTTTAATCCACATCTTCAAACTGTAATCATAGTGAACATAGCATTTGGCAGATTCAGCACGTCAGTGCTTCAATTCCTTGATGATAAAAAGGTGCTCCGTTCTGAACAGGTTATAATTACTCTTCCTTCAGTTAAAACTCTGCTTATCTGGGAGGAAGGAGCTGGGGATTTTCACTGTGCTTTGCAAGTCTTCCCTCTGCTTCACCTCCCCCACTTGAGATGGAGAAGCCTTGGCTTGGTGTGGTTTTGAAAGATGAAACTTCTTCCAGTGTCCTGGCTGAAATACATTAATTGTGGAGCAGCACACAAAATAGTACTGCAGGACTTTAATTAGTACTGTAGGATTTTCATTAGTAATGTACGATTTTAAAAGTAAGCATTACTAAATGCATATTAATGCTTTTACCAAATGGAGTAAACATGACTTTTTCTTAATAAGCTCTCAGTATAAACCTGATACGGGAGAAGGAAGTGTCTAGAAAGCATCTTGCTGGGGTGGAGACTAAAAGTTGTGCCTGCTCATGATGTGGTGGGTGCTCTGCCTGCTTTTCTGAAGAATCATTTCCACGTATTAAGAATGGGAAGAAGAATTAAAAACTTCTGAGAAGTGAAGGGAGAGAAATAAATGCTCCAGGCAGAGTGGGAATACGTAGCCAGGCCTTGGCTGCTGATGTATGGTTCCACAGAAAGATTTGTACTTCTTCTCATATTCTAGCGAGTGAAAAATCGGGGATTACTGTGTTGCCCATTTTGTCTGGAGAACCACAAAGCTGACGTAAGGAAAGGCACACGTACAGCTTCTCTGCCAAGACTTTCTTGCTGCCCCTCAGTGCCTCCCCATCTCCCATGCTAAATGCTGCTCTCCCAGAACTGGCACGTGCACCACCACATGTGTATATTAAATACCTGCACTTCCTCTCACAGGTGGATTTGCTGAGTTCTCCAGCTCTTTCCCTGGTCTCTGTGAAGGAAAATCCACACTCATCCCTACTTGCATTTCTCAACCCTGCCTACCTGTTTCCAACACTGGCCCAACTAGAATCCTGCCTCATCTCTACCTTGGGTGTCAGCGAGATGTCCTCAACAAGGTGAGCATTCTGGGTGCCATGTGGTCATTGGAGTGAGTATCTGATCTCCAGGGATCTTCCATCATGGTGCATCGTTACAGTCTGAAACAGCAGAAGTGGATGCAGGTAATGCACAAGCCATGGAAAGCTGTGGGAGAAGCAGTGATCCACACACCACACAATTAATCTATGGGTCATGTAATATGAAACTTGGGTGTCTTTCTCCTTCATCCTGGGGCAGATGAAATGGTACATTACTCAGGAACCTGTCAACGAACAGCAAGCTATCACATCTGCCATGACAGCAGGTCAAGTGTGTTCCTGTCACAGCTCTGACTGGCTTGTTTTGGCAGGTCTTGGAGGTTGACACAATTGTATTCATGGTTAAAGCAGGACAAAGGAAGATTGTCTACTTTTAGTATTTCCTTAAAGTGCTAGGACAAAATAGCATTTAAACGCCATGAATTGTATAATAAGGGATTACTGCAAACCAATCTTCATGCACCTACTGAAATCAGTGGGGTTTGTTTAAAATGAGCTTTTATGGTGGCACTGCATTAAGAAACTTTGACTGTTTCTAAGTAATTTAAATTACTAAAAATAAGCAATTTCTGCTCCTGAAGAATAGCAAAAAAAAATTATGTACTTAAAATAGTCAGCAAGGTTATCAAATATAGCACTTGTAGGAGGCTGTCTAAGAGAACTTGTCTCAAATTGCCATGGGTCTCTATTCCTATGTATATCCACAGATGTTTGCCTCCATGAGGAGCCAGTTCATACTGCTTCCAACCGGCACCTTGAGTCCCTTCAAAGGGAATTTTTATCCCTTGTGCTGCATGTGCCCTCTTGCCTCCCATGCTCCCTGACAGTCCTATTCATTAGTTGAATCCCCAACAGCCTTCATAAGCTGGCATTAAATACATAGATGGGGGAGAGGGAAGGAGTGCTTCACCCTAGAATATTGCCCTAATTATGTGCAAGGCTTATGTGTATGGTTTTTCATTCACGTACAAACCTTAAGCCAGGAGCTATCACAAGGAGTCCTGTAACCGTATAAAATTTATGTACTTTGTCCATTTTAATTTTCACTGGTTTCTTCTACTTTTGGTCCATCCCAGTCTGGCCATTAATAGGCAATTTTTCAATTTTTCACAAGTATTTTTAGCGGATTTTTGACACACAAGGAATCATGTAGAAGGTAATTGTGCTTTAGCAGAAAGCACAGAAATAGAGGATAGTCACCAGTCATGGCATCTACTTTGTCCTTTAAAATCTTCATTGTCTTTACTGCCAGGTAGCAAGTTAGCCATTGAATTCAGTGATTCACTTATGATGATGTCAAAGCAGCTTATTACTCTTCCTACCACAAAAGTAATTTATGATCCCCCGACAACAGACAGCAGGAACTAAGTAGTTAAAAAAACCTCTTTCAGTTAATAAGGTATTAGATGTTTTCATGCTGTTTCTGTCAGTTTGTCTGCAGTCTTGGAGTTACTTCAGTGTGCGTCAAAGGAAACCCTGCACCTGCAGATACTTTGGAGTTAGTGCAAGAGCCCCAGGAGCTGGTCAGATTTGTACTTCTTCACATCTTCTTGGGACTGAACATCAAGCATTACTGTGTTTCCCATGCTGTATGGAGAACCACACAAATGATAGCACACCACCTATTCAGGTGTTCAGGAAGTTCTTACCACCTGGTGTCATCCCTGACAGTGTTTTGGAAGTTCTTCCATTGGTGACCTCTTAGATTTCTTAGGCATTTTTAGGACAAATGCAAATCTTTTGATTTCAGATCTACTAATTTTTTGTACCATTTCCTCTTTCTTGGGCACGACACTTGTTGGCTGCACTAAACTAGACCTGAGTACCAGTGGCTTATCTACCTCTTATCTACATCTTCAGATTCCATGTTCACCTCTGGAAAATGCAAAATGGTTTCTATCTTTAATACAGGAAAATACTAAGATGCTGTGGGAACAAATTACAATTTCTACGTCTTAGAAGGCACTTGATGTTTTCCCCAGTACCAGCAACTCCCAGTTTCCTGGGCTTAATCAGTTTCTGGATTTAACTAAAAGTTAGTGGTAGCCACACACTGGCACATTAGAAACATGAATAATGGATCTCTGCTGCTCTTCCTGCAGCATGCTTGGCTTCTGGGAAGCCTGGATCCTGCACAGGGCTTTAAGGAAAGCAAGGAGGATGACTGACTACACTGATTGCCCAGAAACACATGGCAGGAAATCTGGGACGTAAAGAACATTCAAAAGCAGAGGGCCAGAAACAAAAAAAACAGGGACAAGTAGCAAAGTGCTGTCTCTGTTAGGACAGTCCAGGAGCTGGTAAGTAGCTACGTTTGCATGCTCTAGTTTAATGGCCTTGCTGGGGCTACTTGGGACAGGAAGTCAGCTTTCTGCTAAGATTAAAATAACTCTTTTCTATTCAAATCCAGATGTTAACAAAAACCCAAATTGCTGAAAAATTCTAGTAAGATTCCCCAAACTTATGTAGTTGTATACTGACCTTATTTTTGCCTTCAAGTGCTGTGAGTGCTCATGATTCCTTCCATTCACTAGACACACCAATTTCTCTGAAGTTAAATAATCTCAAAAATACCTGCAAGAAACTCCTAATCAGCACTACTGTTCAACCTGATGAACTAAAGATGTGAATGTTCATCAGATTTTATCAAGATAAGCTTATCTTTTCAGAATCTTTATAAGCTTATCTCCGAGTGCCTGAGTAGGGAAATGCTTCTGTTGTTGCAGAACAATCTATATTCATGGCCTTTTCAGAATACTAATGCTATTTACCATTAATACCTCTGCTGATAATGCTTTATTTAGGAAAGATGTGCAGCCACAAATGCTTGATTTCTGTCCTTCAGCAAAACGAATTATTCATTCAGGAAAGAGGAGAATTTTAATATTTTTTGCAGATTTCTTTCTAAATGCTTAGTTCTGAAAACATACATATTTTTTGCAGTGTTGAAAAGCTAAAAACCCCCTAGGAGTTCTAAGAGAAAAGTTTGCTTGTTTTGGGTCTCAGTGTGCTACACTGTGGTTATTTTCCTGTGATAGATAGACTGGTGCCATTGCAAGACAGTATTTACTTTTACAGCAGATCTTCCTTGCTCTTTCTGAAAGAGAGGAAAATTGCATTCTAACCTACATAGGAGTGCCAGTGTCCTTTCTGAAAGTTAGTGTGACAGAAGGCAATCTGTAGTGTGGTTATGGGCCTGAAGGAGTTTCCTACTTACACCTCATGGCTTGTACCAGCATTTAAAATGTAAAACTTTCTGTCTTCCCACTTGCGTAACTATTCTTTTCTTCCAGACCTGGATTTTATTTCGTGGAACAAAATAACATTTTAAGGTGCTATTAATTTTCAGATTGAACAAGTCATAAAATGTAAATAAGCTTACAAAAGAGCATTTACCTTCTTTTCACAGAGTTGTTAGTATTAGGATTTCTGGATCTTCCTCCCATCGTAATTCACTTTTTCCTTTCAATGAAGGCACTGTTATGGTTATTACAGAGCATGTCACAGTGGGAATGACTGATTCTTCAGAACAGAAGGAAGCAAAACTTTCTTTAGCCTCAGTCTGAAAGACAAGCACTAATATTTTGGGGTGGTTTTCTTGGCTTGTAGATTTCAGACTTGGGGTCTGCAGCCTTCTTGCTCCATATGAATAATCAATCCCACATCAAAAACCTGGCATAACTGTGCAGTGGTGATGGTTGGACTGTGCAGCCCATCAATGGTTATGTTTTAAAAGAAATAATAAGTTTTTCTATTCTTCCCAATTCATCACCCCCCCTCTTAGCTATGTTCTTAACAAACCTGACCGTGGCAGTCCGTATGTTAGTGAGACCTTCACCACCCCCCTCTTCGTACCTGGGAATTCAGTACCCTGCGTGTCCCTGCTTTTGTCCTGGATATTCCAGTTGCACCTCGCTCACCTTCAAGCAGTGACAACGGGGAATGAGCTGGTTTGGGGTCAGTATTTCAGCCCAGTGACCTAAAGCCAGTAATTGTTTCCCAGGATTTGCTGCTGAAGAACTTTGGGATCCTGGAAGGGAAATGCTATGCGGTCCAGGACAGTGAGGTGGGGATGTTGGGGATCAGGGGTCTCCCTGGCACATGTAAGATACCAGGAGTCCAGTTAGTGCCCTGTGCCAGGAAACCCATTCACACTACCTCTCCCCTCTGGATTATTCCCAATATTCCCGTGGTTCCTTACAGCACTCCTGCTTTTAGGCATGTCAGTGTGTGTGAGAAATCCAGGCAAGGAGCACACGGCAGCAGCAGCTGTGGAAAGCACGCGGGGCTGGAGGGAGCTTGGTACTCCAGCTGGGGGATGCGAAGGAAGGGAGAGGGGCAAACAGGGACATAATGGAAATTGTTGATGAGAAGCTGAGCTATACTGGGAGTGTGACCCAGGAAATTAGCAAGGCAAGAAGCACTAAGGCTAAGAACTTACCTTGACACATAAATCCCTTTCCTTTCTTCTTTTTTTTTTTTATTTTTTTATTTTGACCATTGCTGCAAATGGTATTTCTGATGATTTGCTTTGAAAGGAATTGTCCGTCTCCTGTTCCCCATGGATGGGTGTGTTCATGACATAATGCACATCCATTGGTTTAATGTGCCCACACCTCCAGCCCCTGAATGTGCTGATGTGAGGGACTACGGATGAGAGGTTGGAGGAGCAGCTCATTTTGCTCCAGGCAACAAAAATCAGCTCCCTAGCAGAAATTAATGTAAATTCCCTGTTTACAACCACTGTTGGCTGGACTTTATGCGCTTTCCTCTGCAAGTGACTGATGCAGATTCCCTTCTCCCTGCAGCTCTTGGTTCTCACTCAGCATTTAATTTATGCATGGATATCCCTGTGTGTGTGTTCATCCCTTCTACACGTGCTGTGCCATGCATGTGGGGTATTGGTGCTGAACATCACCTTAGTTAGACTGCTCTGACTGAACATGATAGAGTTCTGGTTCTTCTGCTAAATAAGCATATCCCTGTTTCTCCTCACTAAAAGATCTCTATGCTTGCAGAAAGAATTTGGGGATGAATCAATCACATTTGGCTTTGTGACTGTATTTTTCTACTGGTAGATCTCCAGTTGAAATCAGCAGTGTAAGAATTCCTTCATGCTGCTGCTCCTATGGATTGACAAACTTTATTATATATCTGCTATGAAAGCAGAAGGATTAAAAACAGATTTTGAGTTGTTTTCTTTTTTTAATGTTTAGTTTGAGATAAGAGTTTCCATAGAAATCTGGCCAAAAGCTTCCCAGTGTTTATGTTAAGTGTAAGTAGTGTCCAAGCCTAGTACTGCATGTCACTTACTGCCAGATCCTCTCTGAACCATGGCAGTTTGATAAGCATTACTCTAACAAGCCAAATTGCTTTTCTGTGTCAAGATGCTTCCTTGGAGGAGACTAGATGGTTTGTGGTGGAGCCATCTCTACCTTTCCAGTACTTCTTCCACATGTTTTTGCACTAAGGTGCCACTGCATCCCAAACTACTTTGCACAACTCTAAATACCGTGCATATGGTGAGATGCAGAAAAGAGGCACCTCTCTTTTATTTCAGTCATGAAAACTGACTTATTTTAAAGCCCAGTTGACTCTTAAATGTACACTGTCTTTGCTTGTTCCTGTGACATTTCTCTGAGAGGCAAGAGGCCTAGAGACTGAAAACTGAAATTGTACATCACAGAGCAGGACTCCTGTAAAATGCCACTCAGTGCTGTGTGGAAATGGTTTAATTCAAGATCTTAATCTCTTTCCTTGAGGTTTTGAGAGAGTTTTGCACATTCCCTTAGAAACAAGAAACTCCTGGACTTGAGAGGTGACTGCAGGAGGCATCCATTTCATTTCCTATTTCCCACCAATATCTGTGATGGGGCAATTTCAGTCCTAGATATGTGATCTGGAAAACACATATTCAGGTCAGCAAACTGCATGTGGGAAGTGTTTGTTGTCAGCTTGCATGCTGAGAATTTAAACCAAAGTAGCAAAAAGTTCATTGTCTTGGAAGTGATGCTTCGGAGTCGCAGAGGGTATTCTACTGTTACTTCTGTTCTTTGTTAACTTTGTTTTTATGGGATTTGCAGTCCATATGTTACTTGGACATAATGGATGTCTCATTAGAAGTTGTTAAAATAATTCAAAGCTGAGGAGTTGTCTTATTCCTAGAAGAATGTCCCTTACACAGCTAGAGCAATTCCAACACAAATTTCAGTTTGGTCTTTAGCTTTGTAATGTGCCAAAGGTCCCATTTGACTTCTCTAGGCTTAATCTTCCCCTCTTTCATAGGAGCTGATGCAGCAGAACGACATTGGCTACGTCCTGAATGCCAGCAATACTTGTCCAAAGCCTGATTTTATTCCAGAATCCCATTTCCTCAGAGTGCCTGTGAATGACAGCTTTTGTGAGAAAATTTTGCCTTGGTTGGATAAATCAGTCGATTTTATAGGTGAGTAGAAAAGTTTAATGCACTCTCTCAAACAGTGTTTGGGTTGCTCTGTGTGTGTGCCGTGCTGTTTTGGCTGGAGAAGCCCTGAGTGCTTTCTGGGTGGTGTGAAAATACTCTTGGGATCTATGGACATGATCGGCATCACTTCATAAGCACAGGAGCAAAAAGTGGGGGGATTCTGCCACTGCATGTGCCAGCATGACAGAACAAAGACACTTCAGAGCTGCTTTCAGGCAGCCTTGTAGATGCCCGATGTATGTCTGCAGAGAGTGGATTAGAAATTTGGACATACACTTTCTGTCTTTACCTTTGAGAAGTGAACTATCCAGATTTGAATTGGCCAAATTGTTCCATCATGAATGCTTGATTTTTACTTGTATATAAAATTAGAAACAATCACCTTTCCCAGACATCTAAATAGGGCTGTTTATGTGCACATTAAAATGAGCTATGCTGTGACTGCAGGATATTTCCTGTGTGTAGTCATGCTTTTTCTATACTCAATGCTACTACACAGTGCTAGAGAAAATAAAGTGAGTTTTGTTTCAAGCTTCCATGAGATTTGCAATTAGCAGTTCATTTGGAAGCTTTGAATAATTTTCAATAACACTGCTTTCTTTGCAAACTTTTCATCCTGGTATGATGCTGCTGAGTTTGACAGTTGCCAATTTCTTTTGCCATGTAGAAAAAGCAAAAGCATCCAATGGCCGTGTGTTGGTGCACTGTTTAGCTGGGATATCTCGCTCTGCCACAATTGCCATTGCATACATCATGAAAAGAATGGATATGTCCTTGGATGAAGCTTACAGGTAGGGACAAATCTTGCCTTCTTACTAACTCTTGTGCCTGTTGCCCTGTTTTTAGGGTGGATGATAAAAGGTTCTATGACCAAGGGTAGAAGCAGATATTTTATCTGGTAGTTCACTGGCCGCAGTTGTTTTAAGTATAGGTTTCCTCCAGAAACAAATTAATGGTATTGAATTGATATCACACAGCTAATATTAATTGCCCACTGCAGAATGATCTTTGATCCAAGCAGGCAAATACATGGAATATGAACTGCCTATTCAATGTATGTGTCTTGTCCTGCTTCTGGCCAGGATGGGGTAAATTTTTGCAGTAGCCAGGAGAGGCATGGCGAGGAATTGGAGGTTATTCTGTGCCACCTCCTGTCACAGCTGGGAGCAGGGGAAGGGTCCCTTCCAGGGCAGGGTTCAGTGCTGTGGGGTTTCCACATGGTGTGAATCATTTGCCTCTTTCTTGTACCCTCTCTCATTACTATTTTGCTGTTACTGTTCATTTTCTTATCTCATTGCCGTTTCCAGTAAATTGTTCTTATCCCAACCCATGATCTTTGCATTTTGTGCCTCCAGTTCTCCTCTCCATCCTGCCGCAAAGGAGCAGTGCATGGTTTGAGAGTGTTCTGGTGGGAGCATCATTCCTGAACCACAGCTATGTGTACAAACACACAGAGCTACAGCAGACATAAAACAGCATCTTGTGAGCCACAGGCACAGCAGAATGGTCAGGGTTGAATAGAGAACTGAGAGTACTTAGAGCCACACTTAGGACAAATGCTGGGCTAAAGCTGTCTCCTGCAGTTTGATGTTTGGTAGTGCTCACAAAGAACTGCCTCAAGTGAAATGCCCAAGAATGGAGAAAGCTTCCTTGTTGCTCTTCAAGTCAATCAAAAATGGTGGGAGAAAGTATTTTGAAGTATCACTTCATTTGGCATTTGGTAATATTTGTGGAGACCCCTGACACGGCCCTGGAGTCCTGACTAGCTCCTCGGTGGTGTGGGCACACTCCGGCGCCGTGCTGAGAGTGGGAAACAGCTGTGGGCAAGAACACCACGAGCTGAATCTGTGAGGTCTCTTCGGGCTCAATAGTTGGTGTCCAAGAGAAGACAAAAGAGTCGAGGGAGGCTGTTGGTTTGAGGCTCCCAAACAAGGATTTACCGTAAGATCCAGGAAAGGTGGAATCCCCAGCGGCAGGATTCAGGAACCAAACAACCCCAAGCACCTCTGTGCACTGGGTTTTAAGGGAGACAAAATCAGGGGGTGGGTACAACTCATGGACTAATAGGCAGGGTTCAGGGGCAGAGAAAAGGGAAGGGCTTACAATGATGGGTCCAATGGGAAAGAGGGGGTGGAGGGAAGAGGTCACATGCCCCAATGGGGCATCGAGGTTTTAGAAGGCTCTAGGAGAAAAGGGAGGGGCTACAGTAACAGACAGGTAGGGAGGGAAGGGTTACACTGATTGACAAGGAACATTCAGGAGGGCTAGGTGGGGTTTGCAATAATTGACAGGGAAAGTGGGAGGGGTATATTCTGAGGAGCAAACCAACACATTACAACTGAAGGGGGGAGCGGGACATACCAACTTTCATAACAATTTGAACTTTAAGGAGAAAATGAAAAAGAAGACAATACAACAGACCCCCTTCCCTTTACTCCTTTACAGATCCCATTTTTTCTCTAGTTGATTGTAAGCACTTTCCTACCTGCCAGGTGTCTTGGTTGACTTCTGTATTTAATTTAACCAACTGCTTTGTTGTGCTGTACAGAAAATGATTCTTTTCTTTTTGATGGGCTCCCTGGCACAGCTGGTGCATCACCGTAAGGAGTTATGCAGAACCAATTTGAATAATTGCTCTGGAACAGGGGGAGAGGAGCCCCTTTGGAATCACCTGTGTGTTTGTTACCACCGTCCCTGAAACGGGGATGAGGACAGAGAGATGAAGACTTGATATTGCCATGTGGAGTGTGATTTCCACAGAACCTTTTAAGCTGTTGAGTGTCATTATATGTGCAGTGAAAAAACTGCATGTAAGAGGTGCCTGAGCTACAGCTCTCTCCTGCTGCATTTGGACACTTCCCACATTTCCTTAGTCGAGCCTGCCGGTAGCTTGGTGTTGTGCAGGAATTTCAACATGGAACAGGTTTGGTTAAGAAGCTAAAGGCTCCGTTTTTCAGGTACAGATAACAGGCAGGAATTACAGTGGATGTGGATGTGGATAGATACTGTGCAAGGTGTGAGCTCAGTGAAAAAAACCTGCCTGGTCTCAGGCTGTAGTGGCTGAGGGCAGAGCTGTGGAGAATTAAACACTTCTAAAATGCACACACTTCAAGGAAGTTCGTCAGGGAGCTTCTAAATTCCTCCATGAAATCTCTGCATTAAATTCTAGTTTGTATTTTAAGCAAAAGCATTAACAGAGTGTGAAGGATTAATCCCACTTTTTCTCTTAGCAGTGCGCAACTGCTGTGAAATTTAGATTATATTTCATCATATTTCCTTTGATATGGCTCAGGGAGAATCATCTGCAGAACATTTAATTAATTGGTTTGGGATGTCTTGTTGGCCAAGATTAAAAGATAAATACTTTTCTTTGCATTAGTGGAAGTCATTAGGTTAAATGTTTGTCTGACACTATTACAAAAATAAAAAGGTGATACTATTACTTGAAGTAAAAATCAATGAAATAAACATTTAAAATCTTTTGTATAATGGACTATTTAACAGAAATAAACATAAGAATTAAACATATAATGTTTTCCAATTGGAAAAAATAGTGCATATTTTGAGATGAAAAAGCTTGCAAAGTTTTAAAACTTGTCAGGGGATCCAGCATGCTTTCCCTACTCTTTTTATTTTTAAAAATTCTAATTTTAAATCTGGGACTGCCCAGTATTTTGGAGAGAAAGGAGAAAGTGGAAAGAACAGAGTGTTGAGGAGGCTACCAGAACACAGGCAAGAAGGACCTTGCTTTAAGTAACTAACCCAAGTACAACTAACTTTGACTGGAAAAAAATGAACAAAGACTATGAATTCCTGGGAGCAAATTGCTAAAAACCTTCATATCAACTACAGAATTTCTCCTGAGGAGACTCACTAGATTTCTCCATTTGCCAGTGTTAGACTTCTTGGTGGAAGTTTCCACTATCAGCTTGTGCAGTCTGATATTCCATGTCATAGTGTCACAGAATCACAGAATGTCTAGGTTGGAAGAGACCTGCAAGATCCTAGAGTCCAACCCAACCCTAACACCTCAACTAGATCATGGCACCGAGTGCCACATCCAGTCTGTTCTTAAACACATCCAGGGATGGTGACTCCACCACCTCCCCGGGCAGACCATTCCAGTACTTTATCACTCTTTCCGTGAAAAACTTTTTCCTAATATCCAGCCTGTATTTCCCTTGATGCAGCTTGAGACTATGTCCTCTCGTTCTGTCAGGTGTGGCCTGGAGAAAGAGACCAACCCCCACCTGACTACAGCTCCCCTTCAGGAAGTTGTAGAGAGTGATGAGGTCACCTCTGAGTCTCCTTTTCTCCAGGCTAAACAACTCCAGCTCCCTCAGCTGTTCCTCACAGGGCTTGTGTTCCAAGCCCCTCACCAGCCTTGTTGCCCCCTCTGGACACGCTCAGGGGTCTCAACATCTTTCCCAAACTGAGGGGCCAGAACTGGACACAGCACTCAAGGTGTGGCCTCACCAGTGCCGAGCACAGGGGAAGAATGAACCCCACGGTCCTGCTGGCCACACTATTCCTGATACAGGCCAGGATGCCATTGGCCTTCTTGGCCACCAGGGCACACTGCTGGCTCATGTTCAGTTGTCTGTCGACCAGTACCCCCAGGTCCCTTTCCTCCTGGGCACTGTCCAGCCACACCATCTCCAGCCTATAACATTGCAGGGGGTTGTTGTGGCCAAAATGCAGGACTTGGCACTTGGACTTATTAAACTTCATCTTGTTAGACTCTGCCCATCCATCCAACCGTTCCAGGTCTCTCTGCAGAGCCACCCTACCTTCCAACAGATCGACACACGCTCCCAGCTTAGTGTCATCTGCAAATTTACTTATGAAGGATTCAATTCCCTCATCCATGTCATTAATAAAAATATTGAACAGTACTGGCCCCAGCACAGACCCCTGAGGGACTCCACTAGTCACTGGCCGCCAGCTGGATGCAGCACCGTTCACCACCACTCTCTGGGCCCGGCCATCCAGCCAGTTCCTAACCCAGCAAAGAGTGCTCCTGTCCAAGCTGTGGGCTGCCAGCTTTTTCAGGAGTATGCTGTGGGAGACAGTGTCAAAGGCCTTGCTGAAGTCCAAACAGACAACATCCACAGCCTTTCCTGCATCCATCAGGCAGGTCACCTGGTCATAAAAGGAGATCAGGTTGGTCAAACACGACCTACCCCTCCTAAACCCGTGCTGGCTGGGTCTGATACCCTGGCCATCCTGTAGATGCTGCTTGATGACACTCAGTATAAACTGCTCCATTATCTTGCCAGGTACTGAGGTCAGGATGACTGGTCTATAATTACTAGGATCCTCCTTCCCACCCTTTTTGTGAATGGGCATCACACTGGCCAGCTTCCAGTCATTTGGAACCTCTCCAGTGAGCCAAGACTGTTGGTAAATGATGGAGAGCGACTTCGCAAGCTCATCTGCCAGCTCCCTCATCACCCTGGGATGGATCCCATCTGGTCTCATAGATTTATGAACATCCAAGTGGGTCAGCAGTTCTCTTACTGCCTCCTCTTGGATAATGGGGGGACCATTCTGGCACCATCAACCAACCTAAGAGGACAGTTACCTTGTCCTGAGAACAAGCCATCTTCCCACTAAAGACTGAGGCAAAGAAGGCGTTAAGCACTTCTGCCCTCTCCTCATCTGCAGTTACTAAGTTCCCTCCCTCATCCAATAAAGAACAAAGGTTGGTGTTACCCTTCCTTTTACCAGTAATATACTTGTAAATACATTTTTTGTTATCCTTTACAGAAGTCGCCATTTTAAGTTCAAAGGGAGCTTTGGCCTCCCTAAGCTTGACTACTCCTAGTATTGTTTGTTCTCTAGCAAATTAAAAAAAATAGTAATAAAAAATGCAAGTTTTGACATTTTTCATGTGCTAGCATGCATATGCGTACACAAGTACCCCTTTCCATTTTTCTCAGACTGTTTTTAATGACTGCACACTCATCTTCTGTACACTTCTCCAGACAAGTTTTATTTTTAATAGTATTTAATTTTCCCAGTGACACATTATATGTGTGTCTGTACTAGATTTAGCTCCTCAAGGTTTCTTCCCTTGTTAATTCTCTTGTCATCTGGTTAATCATAGTTTCAGGAATGTTTCTTAAAAACAAAACCAAAAACCAAAACTGGAGGAGGAGGGATTTGGGCAACTCTGTTTTGCAGTCTGTTAAAAGCAAAGTACTTATTTATCTGTATTGCAAATCAGACAGGTAGGAAATATGTATTTATATTTAACTTTTAAATAAATAATAGAAATCATGTGATATAAGTCTTCCGTACATTTAGAATCCTGGTTCAAGCAAAACATTTTCCCTACCATTGCACTTGCAGTGCATGAGTGGATTGGCACACCTGTGCCAGCCAGGCTGCTTCCTACAGCCCCCCAAAATCGGTGAGCTCTTCCAGGGATTTGGCAGTCTTGTTTCCCTTTACTGCTGAACACCTGCAGGGCTCGAGAGAGTGTTTTTGTTTTAATGCTCCATTTGCACCTTTCTAGTTTTCGTCACCCCATCAGTGGTCAATAAAAGCGTTGGGTAGAAATCGCTGGCACTTGCTGGACAAGGTCAGAATGTACCGGGGCTCTCTGTCTTGCCTGACAATGACAGGCAGTGCAGTAGTGACACGAGACAGGTGACAGGAACATGTGGTATCACTGGAATGGTGGGGAAGGTGTCCACTCTCTGTAGCACATGGGAAGTGGTCTCTTGGCTAAAGCTCAAGTGCTGTTTGTGTAAAACTCCAGGAGTTCTTTTACTCTGGTCAGAAACCAAGGTAGCAAAGATCCCTGTGATGAACTAAATACGGAAAATTATTCACTTGTCACTTGTGGACATCATGAAGAGTCAAAATGTTTCCTTCCCCCCATACTTTTTAGCCACTTTTAAACTATACCAACAATTAAGAGCATGGAGCAAGCATTATTTTGCTTTAACCTGCCTTTTTTTAACTCCACCCTCAGGTTACTTATGCTTGATTGAACCATAGTCCCAGTTAAGAATAGGCTGTAGACATTCACAACACTCAGCTTAGTGTTATCATACCTGGGCAGCAGGCTCTTGAAGTAATTCTTGGTTTGTTTGTCCCCTCTTACCAGATTTGTGAAAGAAAAGAGGCCAACCATTTCTCCCAATTTCAACTTCCTGGGCCAGCTTTTGGACTTCGAGAAGAAGATCAAGAACCAGAGCAGTCAGCCTGGCCACATCAGCAAGCTGAAACTCCTGCACTTGGAGAAGAGCAGCGAGCAGGTGCAGGTGCTGGAGGGGGGGCACAGCAGCGTCTCCACCAGCCAGCTCTGCCTCTCTGCTGCCTCGGAGCTGCTGGAGCCCAAGGCCACGGACGGCGGCACTGCCCCCCGGGGGCACGCGGCCCCGCTGGAGGACGGCCCGCTGGTGCAGGGCATCAACGGGCTGCATGTCTCCCTGGACAAGGTGGAAGACAGCAACCGGCTGAAGCGCTCCTTCTCCTTAGATATCAAATCTGTGTCCTACTCAGCGAGCAGCAGCTGCGTGACCGCATCGGTGCAGGGCTTCGCCTCCTCCGAGGACACGCTGGAGTACTACAAACACGCGGCTACCCTGGAGGGGAGCAGCAAGCTGTGCCAGTTCTCCCCCGTGCAGGAGGTGTCGGAGCAGAGCCCGGAGAGCAGCCCCGACAAGGAGGAGGCGGCCCGGCCCCAGGACGCCCCGGGCTCGTGGCCGCTGGACAGCCCGGCCTCACGGCCACACGCGGGCCGGGCCGGCGGCAGCGC
>VZSE01015497.1:0-17710 GCA_013398275.1 Promerops cafer
CCTCCGGCCCCACGCCTGGGGGAACGATGGGGGTTTGGGGCATAACCCGTGGAAAACTGCTGTAGGAGAGTGTCTGAGTCGTGCCAGCCCTGGGCGCTGGGTTGTGCCTGACACATGGAGACACAGAGGGTGCTGAGCTGCGTGCCAGGCAGCCCCCGACCTCTGCTGTCCCAGCACCATTCCCTGTCTGTGTGGGCAGCATTCCCAGGCTCCCTCCCTCAGGGTCACTTCCAGCACCCTGCAGTGCTGAGCGGGGCCTTACAGAGACCCCTGCAAAGGGTGGGGGGCATCCCTGGCCTGAGTGCTTCACTAATCTGTCATCTTTGGTCTCCACACCCACAGGCCTTCTCGGGGTTTTATCACAGCCTTCACTTTCTGAACCTGACAGGAGGGCAGTCCCTGAGCTTGGTCAATGCCACAGTGAGGCAGATCTGCAGCAGCAGCTGGAAACAGGTGATATTCTGCCCAGGAGTGCATTTCACCTGGGCACTGGGCAGCCTGAAGGCTCACCCACAGCCCATTCTCTGCTGTGCTCAGCTGTAGAGAGCCAGGAGGAGCACAAAGGTCTCTGCACCTGGAGAGAGACGGGCGAGCAGCCTGCAGCCCCCCAGGGTGTCAGCCTGCAGCCCCCCAGGGGCTCTGCTCTCCCGGTCTTTGCTCCCAGCTGCACTCAGGGGCTGCTCCCCAGTGTGGGCACATCCAGCACTGCTCCGTGTCCAGCCTCCCCCTGTTCTCCCTCCTCTGCAGGTGCAGGAGTTGTTCCCCACGGCAAGCAGGACCCAGCTCCGTGACGCCTGCACAGCCAGCTCCTACACCCTCACCCTTCTCCTGCAAGGCTACAAATTCAGCTACACAACATGGCCTAACATCCACTTCGTCCGGCAGGTAGGAGAGTGTCTGGCAGCCCCCAGCTTCCACGCTTTGTGCCATGAAGTGCCTTGTGCCCACCCTGCTGCTGTGGGCAACGGGGGATACCAAGGCTGCACAGCCCCACTGCCCATACCCAGGGCAGCTCTTGAGCTGTGCTCACGCAGCTGCTGGGACATCTGGCCTGGCCCTTTGTGCACTCCCGCACTTCATGTCACTGCTGGGGCCTCTGTGGCCCAAGGTGGGCACAGAAATGGTGGCTGTGGAGCAGGACCTGGGGGTGCAGGCTCTTCTCTAGTTTGCCTGGTACTTTGCAGCCTTTCCTACCCCTCCTCCCTGTCTGTCTGCACAGGTTGCTAACGTAGATGTGGGCTGGACTCTGGGCTACATGCTCAATCTCACCAACATGATCCCCTCGGAGCCTCCCACAGCAGTCACAGAGCTCCCAAGAAGCACCTGGATAGCAGCCACAGTTCTGCTGGCCATCATGCTCATCCTCACCTTCTGCCTGCTCACAGCCACGTGCTGCCAGAGAAACTCCTGGGGCTATGAGCAGCTGTAGCAGCGCTGCCTCCAGAGAGGCCACAGGTCCTGCTGCCACACCTGTGCAAGGAGCTGCTTCCCGAGAATCACCCGTGTGCCCAGAGGGCAGGGGCTTGTCCTGGGGGGCCCTGAGACCTGGCCTGGTGAGCTGGAAGTGGCACAGCTGTAAAACACCCTCCTCACAGCTGTGTGCTCTCTGGTTCTCCTTTCCCTGCGCTGCTGGTTGAAGATGCTCCAGGAGGGAGGGCTTGGCCGTGTGGGGCAGGGGCACAGCGCTGGGGCCTGGGGACCACCGTGCTGGGGGGTGGCTGGAGATGGGCATCAGGGGGGTCTGTCAGCAGTGGGACTGTCCCAGGGCTGGCTACAGCCCACAGCAGAAGCCCCGGGTGGGACACACACGTCCTGCCCCATCCGAGGGCCAGGGCCTGCATCTCCCATGGGCGGTGCCAGCCCCAGGGGCCTGGCACTGGGGATGTGGGGGGCACTGGCCTGGTAGACAGGACTCTGCCTAGGACAGGGAAGCCCTGTGAGAGGGGATGGCACAGCCCCCTCCTCTCCTGCATGAGGCTCCTCTCCAGTCCAGCTGCACCCCATGCCCCATGCCTGGCAGACAGCTCATCCTCCCATTCCAACCCAGGGTGACTTGGAAACACTGCTGGGACATGGCAGAGGCAGCTCCTAGGGTCCCCCTCACATTTCTGGGGAGTCCCACTGGCAGCCAAGTGATGGGTGAATTGAGACAGCTCCTCTGAGAAGGAAAAGGCCTGTCCTGGTGCCATTGGCTCCACTCCAGGGTCTAGCAGACACCTCAGTGTCTCCAGGGACACCTCCCATAGATCCGTTGCCTCTCCCCTGAGTCTCCGTCACCGCCAGCCCTTATGTGGGAGACAGAAGTAATAAAATCACAATGATTTGGGAGCAGAATAGCAGGCATTTCCCCACGTGCTGCCTTTTACCATGTTTATTTGGATGACGAGAGCTGTGAGGTGCCCAGCATTCCACAGGGACACCAAAGGTCTGCTCCTCACTGTGGGAACGCAAACAACAACATGAATCATCCACAGAGCAGCTAAAAACGAGCAGAACCAAAGGCAAGGGCCGTGGGCAGGACCCAGCTTAGCCACGTGCAGGGCAGGACTCACAGCCTGCTGGAGCCTCATCCTGACACCCACGGGGTTCAGGCCTTCTGCTGGTGGGAGAGTGCTGTCTCCAGGAAGGCACTGAGGAACACCAATCCCTTCATTCCAGGTGAAAAGGAAGATGATGAGATGAGTGGTGAGATGTGATGATGAGATCATGACATGCCATAACACGCTGATAAGATGATGAGATGGAGTCTCTGGAGGGGCACGGACCACACTTCTGACTTTGGGTGCTCAGTTTTCTTTCTCCAAGACCATCTCCACATAAGCCACAGACCCTCCACAGGGCCAGCCAGGGTCCCACAGAGCATCCCTCAGGCTGGCAGAGCCGGCAGGGACCCACCTGGCTGTTGGTGACCGCGCTCAGAGCCGGCATTCCATGGAGCACCTGGCCCCAGGTGCCTGCACCGTGCTCCACCAGGCTGGCACTGGGGCACAGCCCCACGGCCAGGCTGGCGCTGGGGCACAGCCCCATGGCCAGGCTGGCCCTCCACAGCCCCACAGCCAGGCTGGCACTGGGGCACAGCCCCACGGCCAGGCTGGCGCTGGGGCACAGCCCCATGGCCAGGCTGGGCCTCCACAGCCCCACGGCCAGGCTGGGCCTCCACAGCCCCACAGCCAGGCTGGCGCTGGGGCACAGCCCCACGGCCAGGCTGGCGCTGGGGCACAGCCCCATGGCCAGGCTGGGCCTCCAGAGCCCCACGGCCAGCCGGTGGGATGGAGCCGTGTCTGTAACACGCAGAGCAGTGGCAGGAGGCACGCCGGCATGGCTGAGGCTTCTGCAGGCTGATCCATTGGGTCTCCATGGGAGTGGAGCTCCTTTGGAAACATCAGAGAGTGCCTGTCTGCGTGTTGGGGCCAGGCCCGTGGAAGAGCAGGCCCCAGTTCTCTGGAGCTGTAGAGGTGAATGTGCTCAGCAGCACAGACCCAGCCCCGGGCTCCAGTTCTGCAGGCAGGAGCGTGGGGACTCCAGCACGGGGCCCTGCAGCCCTGGTCCGTCCCCGCTGGGCTCCCAAACACGGCCAGGCTCCTACACCCACAGCAGCAGGAGCAGGGCAGCGAGCCCCAAGACGAGGGTGAGGATGATGAAGGTGACGGCTGCGGCCCACAGGGAAGAGCTGTGCCCCTTCAGCCTGGCTGGAGCCTCAGCTGGGACCATGCTGGTGAGGTTCAGCATGTACCCCAGTGTCCAGCCCACGTCGGCGCTCCCCGCCTGCCCCGGGGAGAGGGGAGGGGGTTAGCCCTGCAGGAAAGCCACTGCTGGCACAGGGCCACCCCCCATTCCTGCTCAGCTGTCCCCACACCAGGACGGGGGGCAGGCAGGGCTCTCTGGACCATTGCTCCCCAGCACCCCAACACAGGGCTGGCTCTCCCCAGCACCCCAGCATGGGGCTGGCTCCCCCCCAGCACCCCAAAACGGGAGCTGGCTCCCTCCCAAGACCCCAGCACAGGGGCTGGCTCCCCCCCAGCACCCCAACATGGGGCTGGTTCTCCCCCAGGACCACCTCTGCTCCCCCTCACGGGCTGGGAGTGCTGCCCACCTTCATCTGGAAGAAGATGTTGTTCCAGCTGGTCTCATTGAACTTGTAGGCATCGAGGAGGAGTGTGAGGATGTAGTTGGCGTTGGCACAGTATTTAGGCAGTCGCTTGGGATTCTCTTTGGGGTAGCTGGAAGACAGCTGGGGTGGGGAATGTTTGGGGATGAAGGGGAGTTATTCACGGGCAACTTCTGTGCAAAGACAAAGCCCTGAAATGTGCTGCATGAGCAGCAGTGGCTCCACAGTCACCAGCATCCAGAAAGAGACTCCTGGGCAGTGATTTTGGACCTCTCTATGCAGGGCAACTCCTTTGGGGAGGATTTACACCCCACATGGAAACAGAGGCACATATTGTAGCTTATTATAGCTCCTCCTGCCCCAGCTTCTCCCATCTCAGCCTCCTCATGCAAGGGGCTCCTGCTCTCTGCCCCATGGTGGTGCTGGCACATTTCTGGGCTTATCCACCCCAATTTGTTGCCCAGAGCAGCTGTGGCTGCCCCATCCCTGGAAGTGCTCAAGGCCAGGTTGGATGGGCTTAGAGCAACCTGGTCTAGTGGAAGGTGTCTCTGCCCATTCCAGGGATGTGGAACAAGATGAGCCTTCCCAACCCAACCAGTCTGGAATTCTATGATTCCAAGTTCCGACTTGTCTCCAGAAAGGTGCCAGCAGCTGGCTCTGCCCTCACCATCCTCCCTGGCACCCCCATCCCCACCTCCATCCCCATGCCCACCTCCAACCCCAGCTCCTGTGCTGGAGATGAGATCTTGCTGCCCTTGCCTGCCCTAGCTGCCCTTTTCCCAGGGTGTATGAGCAAGGAGTGGATGCAGGACAGTCCCAGTTGTACACAGAGCTCTGTGCAGGGCACAGCTCAGAACCAGAGAGCCTTGCCCTGGAGGGGTCCCCACCCCCTCCCCCCACAGGACCCCAGGACCCCTTTGCTTCTGAATGTTCCACAGAGCCTCCTCCGTCCCGAGGAACGTACATCCTCCCAGCTCCTTGTGCAGAGCCCCTCGATGGCGCCTCTGACCACGGCCAGCGGCTGCCCCTCCGTCAGGTTCAGGAACCTGAAGTTATAGTAAAAGGCAGAGAAGGCCTGCGGGGCGAGAGACAGAAGCAGGGCTGAGCTGCGGCGGGGCGCCCCCGGCAGCTGCCTGAAGCAGGACGTGGGGTTTTCCTCATGGGGTTCGGCCCAGCCCGGGCAGTCCCGGGGCACTGTTGTCCCTGTCCCTGTCCCTGTCCCAGCGGGTGACGGGCTGGGGTTGGTGCCTGCTGGCGGCAGCAGCACAGCCAGCACAGCCAGAGCCCTGCTGGGGACTGCTGTCCCAACTCCTACTGACAAACCCCTCTTTTATTAGCAAATCCCTGGGAGCGTCCGAGGCCAGGCTGGACAGGGCTGGGGGTGTCCCTGCCCATGGCACGGAGTGGCTCAAGATGAGCTTGAAGGTCCCTTCCAACCCAAACCAGTCTGGGATCCGATGATTCTCAACACGGTCCCATTCGGTCTGGCTGGAAAACCATCCAGCAGCGATCCTTCGCGTGCCCCCAGGCAGTGGTGCTCGGGGAGCCTCTCGCCCCTGTCCCCTGCAGGGAGGTGACGGTGCCATGGGGCAGCGGGGACAGCCCAGCACCGGGGACGCCCCTGCGAGGAGGTGGGAGGGAGGATTTGCCTTACAATGAACTGCCCCCGCAGCGGGGGCTGGTAGACGCCGTCAAAGGTGCAGTCCGGGCTCTGGCCACACGCCGAGAAGTTGAAGAGCCTCCTGAGGGCTGCCAGGCAGCCGCTGGCGTCGCCCCTGCCCTCCAGGGTGACGCTGCTGTCGCCCAGGGGCAGGCGCGGGTCGCTGCCGCCGGCGCAGGGGCTGGCGCGGAAGGAGGACAGCGACACCGTCTCGTTGTAGCCCTTTGGGTAGCAGGGGTGGTGGACTCGTGTGCTGGGGGACGACTCCTGGGGACAGCAAAATGCAGCTGCAGCTCCCCCGGACCCTCCTGGCTGCGTGTGGACACAGCCAGCATCTCCCCAAAGCCCAGGCAGGCACTGGCATTCCCAACTCCCCAGCCCGGAAAGACCCTCCTGTCCTTCAGTCCTGGTCTTGTTGGCTGTCCCAGCATGAGCCCAGTACTAATTCTCACTCTGCTTTATCTCATTCCCTCTCCCACAGAGGCAGACCAGTTTCAAGGACCCAGCATGTCTCTGCCCTGGCCAGAAGGATCATTTCTGGGGACATGTAAAGCCCTCTCCACCACAGCTCTAGCTCTGGTTCTAGCTCCAGCCCCATCCAGGGTCACCATGTGGGACTTTCCTGGCCATACAGGAAAGGCAAACCCCTCTGGCTCATCAAGGCTGCTCTGCTGATGAGGTGCAGCTCCATGAAGATGCTCTTCGCCTCTGACCTTCCCAAAAAAAAATGGTCCAAGAAAGGTCTTCAGCTCACATTTCTCAGGTCTGTGAAGTCACAGAGTAGCTGAGGTTCAGGGGAGCTGTAGGTTCCCCGTGCCAGCCCTCTTGTAAGGCATGACCAACTAGAGCAGGCTGCTCAGAGCCTCGACCCATCAGGTTCTGAGCATCTCCAGAGACAACGACTCTACAGCATTTCTGGGTCTTATTCCAGTATCTGATCATTCCTATTGGGGAAAACATTTCCCCTTTGTCTGGTTGGGAACTCAGATGTTCCAGCTTGTGCCCTTTGCCTCTTGTCCTGGCACTTTGCACCTCTGAGAAGAGCCTGGTCCTGCATTTCTGCACACCCCAGGTAAAGCCAGAAGATCCCAAACTGCCCCTTCTGACATTTTCCCCATCCCTGGAAATGTCCAAGGCCAGGTTGGACGGGGCTTGGAGCAGACTGGGACAGCGGAAGGTGTCCCTGCCATGGCAGGGGGGGGGGATGAGATGAGCTTTAAAGTCCCTTCCAAACCCAAACCAGTCTGGGATTCCATTATATCCGTGCTCCTCTCCATTTGCCCTGCCATACTCCAAGGAGTCTGTCCTTGCTCTCAGCCTCTCCAGAAGAGCCCTGCCTGTCCTTACTTTATGCCTTAGAGGTGTGTGGTTGGCATCATGACCCTACAGGCCTCAGCAGCCTCTCACCACAAATAATTCCTTCGCCAGCCGCTTCAGCATCTCGTCCTGCCCGTAGCAGAGGTAGCTGTGAGTGTAGATGTTGTAGCTGTACCCATACAGGGTGAACTCCGAGGCTTCATTCTGGCTCAGTACTGAACCTTCAGGCATAAAGGTGATTTGAGTGGATGCTCCTCCAAGATCCAGTGCCCCAAAAATGTTGGCTGCCTCCGGACGAAGCCACGCGTGTGCTTTGGGAGAGTACTGCCAACGAGAGCCAGGGGAGGAAGAGGAGTAGCACAGAATGCCCTGAGCAGAATTCTCATGCCATTGAAGACAACAGGATTTGGTTATTAAATTCAATGGGCCTCTGCATGTGAGCCCCCCACCCTCCCTGCCCAGGCAGCCAGGATATTTATCAGAGCCACACCAGAGATGGAGCTCTCAGGTGGTCAGCAGGTGCTGACCTGCTGTGGGCTCACCTGGCTCTGAGTCACCATCCCCAGGCCAAAGTGCTGGTGGCAACTGGCTTGGGGACTTGCCCTTCCCAAGGAGGCTGCAGGGTCCTGCTGGGAGAGGAAGGATTTCTATCCAAGAATCCTCCAAGAGCCCCCAGCACTGCACTGAGCTGTGGCAGGGCTGGGACAGAGCTTTGGTCTGAGCTGCCTTCAACTGGAGCCTCCCAGCACTGCAGGGAGATGGAGCTTCCCAGGCCAGGGAGACAGAGCCCAGCTGTGCTGCACTGACCCCCCAGTCCCTGAGAGACCCTCTGTCCACGTGGCCACACGGTGTGGAGACTGCCCCGAGCTCTCAACAGCCACCCTCGTTCCTGAGCTCTCCCTCCTCACTCACTGTGGGCAAGCCAGAGGATGTGTCTCCTTCCCCTGGCTCATTCCCAAAAGCTGCTAACCCCGACCTCTCCTGCACTGAGAAAGCTTAAGGAAAATCAGAAGAGCTGTATTAGCAAAGGAATGGGCGTTCCACCCTTCTCCCACCTTGGTGAAGGAGTCCAGCAGGTAGTTGATGGTGATCCAGCCATAGGCCCCCTCTTCCTCTCCTGAAAGGATTCGAGCCCCTTTGAAAGCCACAGGGTACTCCTGCATGGTTTTAGTGACCTCAGCCAGGACTCGCTCTGCTGCTGAGCTGTTCTGTTCCCTAGGAAGGATGCAAAGGACAGGACACATACCCAACTACAACAGAGGAAAGACAAAGACAGAGTCTGGCTCTCTCCCAGTTTCACATACTCCCAGTTTTTGCAACAAGCAGTCTGTCTGAAAGGGTCTTTCCTGCCACAACGTGTCTGAGCTGCTCATCTGGGGTAAATCCCACCTGTCTTGGCTTGGCAATCTAGGAGCAACAGCAACCCCTCCCCTCCAGCACAGCTTGATCCCAGTCACCCAGAGCCTTCCCAGACCACCCTTCCCTGCCTGAATGCTGGAGGCTGGAGGGGGTTGTGCTGCAAGACCCGGGTTTGAACATCACCCCTGGCTGTGCCCAGGACAGGGCTGATTGCTGACCTCCAGGGTTTTTTTCAGGAAGGTTCCAGCCTGGGTTCAGACCTCTCAGTGGGGAAGATTTCTCAGGGCTGTTCTTGCTCTCTGAAGTGTGCAACCTTCAGGCTATGGCTGAGCTCCTTCCCAGGTCTGATTGCCACAGAAATAACGTGAGCTATCTGCAGCCATAAAACCAAGAGCCATGAAATGAAGGCTGCCATTTGAAGAGAGCTAATGTGGGCTGGTGAAAGGTGAGGACAGGACCTGCAGCACTTCATTGCCTCCTACCTCTGCCTCACCAGCACCCATCCCCCTGGGCAGGTGGCACATCTCCTGGTGGCATCCCAGCCCCCTTGTTATTAAGGAATAATGAGGAGCAAACAAAGCTGTGAAAAACATTTCTTGCTTAGGATGCAGCATCACCCTGGGATGTCCCAACAGACATTGCTCAGGACAGTTCAGCCCTCCCTGTGTCCCCACCAAGCCGCCTTCCCCCCTTCTCCTCCCTCCCCAGCTGTTTGCCCATGGCAGTGTGGGAGCTGGGCTCCTGGCCCTGTGCAGGAGCTGTCCTGGCAGTGGCTGTTTGGCTCTGTCACTGCTGTCACCCCTGCCCCACAGCAGTACCTCAGCAGCCTCATGCCAGCCGTTGCTCCAAGGTAAGCTGGGACATCCCTCTGCTTCTCAGCAGGAATAACCTGCAGGGCTTTATCCAGGCACTCCCTTAGGGAATTGCCAGCTTCGGGGGGATTGTTGGCATAGCTTGAAATGCCTTGCCCTGAAAAAGAGGCAGGATGGGACAGGCAGATGGGAATGGCTTGGGTCAGGGTTGTTGGAGCAAGGGGGCACAGGGCAGTGAGGGCTGTCACCTCTTAGCCACAAAGGTACTTTTCCAGGGTCCCCTGGTCCCCTGAGACCTGACCGACTCCCACGCCCGTTCCTCTCCTGCGTCTCCCATGCTTTCAGCAGCATCCCCGGTCACTACTGGTGACACCTCCTCCAGCCAGGACAGCAGCTGGGGGCACTCCAAGGTGGAGGAACAAGAACTGATTCACCATCGATGTGCTTCAGTCCCCCCCAGTGCACGGGCACCACGCGGTGCTGAGGGCCCCGGGGCGCAGGAGCAGCCCCAGCCCCCCTGTGCCCGCAGTGCCAGCCCGAGGGACAGGGCTGTCCAGCCAGCTCGCTGCATCCACCACTCGCACAGGGCAGGACACAGCCCGTGGCAGGGGGATACTGACCCCGGACATCACAGGACCAGGTCTGGCTGACCACTCCAGTGTCGTTCTCCTTGTCTGAATCCCACTCGTAGACAAACAGAGAGGTGTGGGATGAGCCCGCATCAAACACAATCCCATACTGGAAGGGAAATCAAGACATAATCAAGGTGGAGGAGCAGCAGCCTGGCCCTGGCCCCACTGTGGCCCTGCCAGGGCAGTGGGGCCAGAAGATTCCCCAAAATCCATGGCTGAGGCACAAAACCTACCAGCTGTGCCATGGCAGAGCAAAGCGGTGGCCTCAGCCCCCCACAGTGACTAAGAGCCTTTGTCATTCCCTCTCCTGAGGTCTGTGCTGCAATGCCAACCCACACAAACATTTCCTGTTCTTTCCTCATGCTTTTTTAATTTTCTTTCATGGTCACATACCTTTTGTGTCTATGCTGGCCCCACCTTGGGGCCTGCAACTCTCCCATCTGTTGTGCTCCCTGCTACCCCATGGCTGCACCCAGCCTGAGCAGGGGTGGCAGGGCATGTCCAGGAGCACTCAGCCACCTGCCTCTCCCCCACAAAGCCTTCCCCCTCACCCAGACCCCTGCCAGCTCTCTCCAGCAGCTGGGGTGGGATGCCATGCCCGGGGCACGACGGGGAGGCAGGATGTTTGTGCCATGGTGTGAGGGTAGGGACGGACTGGGGGGAGCTGGCAGGAACAAAAGGCACACAGAGGTGCCCTGGCAGAGCACAGGGAGCATCTGCCCCAAGGTAATCTCCAAACCTGGCACAGTGTGGGGATAAGTTCCAGAGGAGCCTTCCCCTCTTTCTTCTGCCTGCACCTCGAAGTGGGGACAAAACACCCACCCTGCTACTGCCAGGCAGGTCCTGACCCCATTGCCCCTGCGAACCCCACGGACCAGCTGCTGGCCTGGAGCACCTGCCCAAGGTGACTGGGCTCACCACAGGTGCTCAGGGACCTTCTCTGGGCTCACCTTGACTGTGGGTGGCAGCGTCACATCTTCTACCCTCACCAGGCTGAGAACCAGGGCGATGATGGAGAGTGCCACCAGCGCCCCGATGATGGCACTGGTGAGGGGCTTCTTGCTGGCCAGCATTGGGGTGAAGGCTCCTGAAAACCCAAACACAGGAGAAAGGTGGTTGGAAGCCTGGGAACGATGGTGTCAGTGAGAGCTGCAAGGAGATCCGCTCTGACAGCTGACCCTGTCTCAAGCCACTCAGAAATCCTGGGGAATAATGAGACCTTTTCCTGGGCAAAGCAGTATTAGGATAAAATACAGGGAGTTGGAGGAAAGAGGGGCTAGTGGCCCCGCAGCCTGGCAGAGTCATGATGGGTGGGACCACAGCAATCTCCAGGTCCCACACCCGCTGCTGTCTGGCTGTCCAGGGCCGGGAAGGATCGGGTCTGGGAGCCCTGCACGGAGCAGAGGGGAGCCCGGGGAACTGCCAAGCCCTGAGCGTGAGGCACGGCAGCAGGGGAGGGAGGCTGTGTTTGGCAGGCTGTGAGGGAGGGCAGCTCACCTGCCGGCACTCCCGGAGCCCTGCCCCAGCTCATCCAGGCTGTGGGGGTCCCTCAGGGCTGGCTCTGCGCTCCTCCAGGGCAGCAAACCCAGCCTGGACTTGCCTTTTATGTCCTTTGGAAGTAGGTACTGCTGGAAAGTCTTTCCCCCATTATTTTCTCTGAGGGCTCATCAGCCTTAGGTGAAACTCTTGAATACCTCTTCTCCTGTTTGTCTTGCAGGTGTATATCCACGGCCCAGTTTGGCATTGCCCTTATCTCCAGCCAATTAGTCCTTCCTCCTCCTCATTTGAATGGAATCGTGTGAAGGACACATCACTGCGTTTAACCCTTGTCCCTCTGCTTCTCTGTGCTGTCACACCCCCCATTTCTGTTTTCTCTCTGCTCTCCCCAGCCTCACCATCCCCATTACAAGCTCTCTTCAAGGTCTGTACGAGGTGAGGGTGATGCTGGCAGTATCCACTGCCCCGGAATCCGACGGAGTGGTGGCTACCTGGAAATAACTTTTACTACAACGAGATGGAAGCTCACATCCGAGGGGAGGATTGCCCTGCCAGGGGACCCCAGCAGCACTGGCTGGGCTTTGCCTCGGGAGAGGCGGAGACACCGTCCCGGCCCAGCCGGGGCTGTGTTTGACGCAGCTTTGCGCTGCTCCCGGGGTCCCTGCAGACCCCGAGCGGGGGTGAGAGGCCTCAGGACTGGCCTGGGAGCGGAAGGTCCGGGCAGCAGGGCTCTGCTCTCTCCGGTACAGCCGAGCTGCTTCCTGCTGATGCAGCTCCCTGCTAAGAGCCTGGTGGGGCTCCACAAGGATCTGCGTGGACAGACCCAGCTCCAGCTGCCTCAGCTGAGCCAAATGGGGCAGTGCCAGAGGGAAATGCTGTGCTGGGGAGCTCTCATTGCCCCGGCCCCCCCAGCACCTTGCCGGTGTTTCAGAGTCCTGCTGTGTGCACTGACAGTGTCACCGTGCCGTGACAGCAGCTGCAGCAGCCCCCGGGTGCTCCTCGGACCCCGGGGCTGCTCCCTCTTCCCGTTGTCCCCAGTCTGGGACCGGTCACCCCCGTGCGAGAAGCAGATTCACGCTCTGAGACGAGAGAATGGTTTTGTTTCACATCTGCGAAGAGATGGGTGCTGGGTGGTGAATCAACAAAGCTGACACACCCTCAGCATGCCAGGCGCTCATTTTTACACGTTTGAAGCAATAGAAATCAGCATTTCCCTGCAGCTAACCAAGCCCTTGGTTTTGCAGTCTCTGCCTCATTTAAAGAGACCCTGCACACTTCTTTCACTACTCATGCTCTGTGAGGAAGGGGCTTCTGTGAGTAATGGATGATCCCAGCCTGTGGGCAGGGATTGCACTATGCTAATGAGCACTGGAGTCACACAAAGTTCTTCTTTGGCTTTGTAATTTGAGTTATAGTGTCCTCCTGCTCTTTACTTCTCAGGTCATGGCTCTCAGTTCCTGCAGGATTGGTTATTCCCTTTCTCGAAGTTCTTTTGTTTGTCCTGTACTGCAGTGAATTTTTAACCTCCTCGTGGTACTTCATTTCAACAAATCCTCTCTCTGAGACTTAGGGAAATGTCCATAGTGCATTTCCCATAAGTCTCACCCTATTTTTGGAAAAACATAGTTGAATCTTACCTGAAAGAACAAACCAAACACGTACTCTTTCATTTTGTGATACCATGGCGTGTCAGTACCGTCTCTGTGGGCTCAGGGCACTTCAGCATTCCCACGGCAGTCTCCTTTGGGCTGGCTTCTGAAGCCCAGAGGGTACCACCACCACTCCTGCATCCCCACCTCCACACAACACACAACCTTTGGATTCACCTGGATTCGGTGGGAGGGGCAGGTGAGTGTCCCTGCCCTAGAAATCCCCTGCTGGCTGCACAGGGCTGTTCTGAGCACGGGGGGCTCAGCCCCACTTGGACAGAGAGGCACCAACCAGCCCTGGTCCCTCGGGGACATGTGGCACTGCCAGTGGCTGTGTGCACCCAGAGCTGACCAAAACCTCCAGCTCCAAACCCAAACACAGGATGAGCAACTCTTCACTTCACTTCTCCTGTCCCTTTTTGTAGTAAAGAAACAGTCCCAGAGGTTTTGTTGAGGGGCTGTTCTCCCTTGCCCATGCTGGCCCCACGTGCAGCTCTGCAGCTCTGCCAGGTGATGCTGCCCTGGCTGGGCTCTGGCTATGAATCACAAGGATCACAAGGATCTGCAGAAGGACACAGTTCCAGCTGCCTTATCTCACTTAGACAGACGGGGCAATGCTCCCTGTGCAGGGGGGCCCTCATTGCCCCCGACCCTCCCCAGCAATGTCCCAGCAACACCCTGGCTCTGTGCTACATCCAGCCCCCAGTTTTCTTCAGACAGTCCCACCCAAAGGGGTGTGTCTGCTAAAATTCGGGGTCTCAGGGTTACGTGGTGTCCGAGCATCCCAGGACCTGGAAGGGCCATGGGGTGCCTGGCCCCCAGGAGCAGCTGCTCTCATATGGCGCCCCTCGGGTCCTGGGGCACATCAGCCCCAGCCCTGTTTGGCTTCAGGGCTGTGCTCTGGTGAGAGTCAAATGTGTTTGCTTGTAATTGAGAAGGGGACCAAGTGTCTCATTCTGACTTCTGACAGACCAATCTGCTGGAGAAGTGTGGCTAGAGTACACACACACCCCTGTTTGATCTGCTTTTGACGTGTGTTTATGTGCCCGTGGCCCTTGCAGTGACTCTGGGACTCAGAAGGGAGTTGCCAGGCTGGTGTGGGGACTCGCTGGGGCTCCAGCCCAGCCAGCACTGCCAGGCACTGGGCTGACTGGTATTTGTGAAATGACATCACCTCCACTGCCAACACCTTCCTGGTGCCTTCTGAAAGGAAAGCACCCTGACTCAGGGTTAAAAAAGGGAGTCTCATTTCCCAGAACTCAGTTCCTGCTCCATGAGGTCACCCCAGTCCTGGGGTGGGGGGTGCAGGCAGTGGCTCTGAGCATGTCCCATGTCTCCAGGTGAGCTGTTCTACTTGCTCTTGCCCCATGTTCCTCTGCCAGACGTTCCCTGGGTCTTGCTGTGACTTGTCCCAGCAGGGACCAGCTCCAGCCCTCCCTCCCACTCTGATTCCAGCGGGACTGGTGGAGTTTGGGCCATTCGAAGCCTCCTTGTCCTCAGGCGCTGCCCATGGCAAGTTGCAGGGAGGGATGGAGGTCCCTTGGGCCACCCATTCCCAGATGTCTTTTGGGAGCCCCCTTGCTCCCCTGGAGGCCCAGGCCGTGCTGGAGCCCTGTCTTCCTGGGGCATGGAGCCCACCTGGGCTGTGCCAGGCAGGCTGTGCTCTGTGAATGGACACGGCAGCACTGGCTGCTCTCCTGCAGTGGCTCTCCAGGGGCTGCTCCTGACCCTGCAGGAGCTGGGACACACGGAGAAGGGTGGCACCCGGGGCTGGTGCAGCCCCTCTGTCACAGGGATGCCGCTTTGGCACCTGGGCTGGGCTGTGCAGAGCCTCCTTCCCCACCAGCCCGGGGGTACAGAGGGCTCGGGGCTGGGATCTGCAGCACCGGTCTTGGGAAGCTGCTCTTCCCTCGCAGTGTATCCACACGGCCAGACCGGCAGGGCGCTCCCCTGCTGCTGGGTTTGAGAAGGGACCCGCTGGCAGCAATACCCAACCCACCAGCCAGTAAAAGTAAACCCAGAGGTGAGATTTTCATCTTTGCCAGGGTGTGCTGCAGCGTGGGAAAGAGTGCTGGCCTGGGACTTGAGGAGCCTCCATCCCACGCCGGACACCTCGATGCTCACAAGGGGCAGGGAATGGGTGTCAGGGTCCCCTCGAGCTGTGTCAGCTGGGGGAGGCTCCAGCAGGATTTCTCCACTGGGGGTGCTCCCAGAAGGAATTCTGTGTGGCCACAGGCTGGTGTGCCTGCACTGCACACTGCTGGGTGCCAGGGCAAATGCTCCAGCAAGGTTTGTTCCAGGACTTGGTGGGCCTGGGCACAGCAGATGACTCTTCTGCACCAAGCACGAGTGCTGGGAAGGGACACGGGGTGGTCCTGGCTGCCAGACCATCCCCCCACCCCAGCACCCCCACCAGGGCAGCACAGCCAGTGCCACTGTTCAATGTTCTGTCACCTCTGTGTCCCCACACATCCCAGGGAAGCTGCCTTACCTCAGAGGAGCAGAGCTGGGACACGCTGACCACTGGTTTGTCCCCAAGGCAGCAGCAAAACACTGGCAAAGCCACTTGCAGGCGAGGCGGGCGGCACGCGGGGGATGTGGCACACGGGGGGATGTCCCCCTGTCTCGGGCACCACAGCCCAGTGACAGGGCTGGCAGCAGTTTGGGACTCGGTCCAGGCAGCCCCACCGGGGCTGGGCAGCAGGAAAGGCTCCGGGCCCCTGCAGCGTCATGGCGAGGCTGAGGGATGTGATCATCTGTTTGATCTTCTTTGGGTCTGATGAGCCCCTTCCTTAGTTTATTAATTAGCTGGCGGTTGGGAGCTGTGGGAGTGCCCAAAGGCACCACTGGTCCCCAGGGCCACTCCATGAGTGTCCCCTCCTGACTCAAAGGCTTTGCTGCCCGTCCCGCTCCTCTCCTGTGCCTCACCTGCTGCAGCTCCAGTTCCTCAGTGCTGTGGCAGACACTGACCCCACACAGCTCTCACCCCATGGCCCCCACCCAGCCCCACACCAGTGACCCTGTGGCTGCTGCTGACACCTCCTGTGACAGCAGGTGACGGAACACTCGTGGCCTGCGCACTCGGGGTGACGGGGGCGTGTGGCACAACCACAGCAAGAGGGGGATGAGCTCGCACTGGTGTGAGGAGCAGGTGGCTGCCACCTCCCAGGTGACGTGTCCTTGGCTCAGGGGAGCCAGTGAGAGGTTCCAAGTGGAATAACCTGAGCACCTGGGGCAGGTGACACCAAGCCCTGGGAGACTGCATCCCAACGTGAAACACGAGCTGAAGAGCACCTGTGAGGCAGGTCCAGTGCCAGCTCGGGGCGTACAAGAATCACAGAATATCCTGAGCTGGGAGGGACCCTCAGGATCACCCAGTGCAGCCCCCGGCCCTGCACAGACACCCCAACAACCCCACCCTGGGCACCCCTGTGACACTGGCCCTTCACACACTGGTCTGCACTTCCACGGGGAGTACTGAATTCCTCCTGCTCCCTGCGGGGTCTGAGGGCAGTGCTGCACCCCGAAGCTGGGGCTCACTGAGACTCCCCTTCAGAACCAGCATCGGCCGTGCACGCTCCTGCCCTCCCCACACCCCCTTTTCTGTACTTAGGAAATGGAATGAAACACAAAGAAAAATCATATTCCTGTTCAAAAATACACACAGCAGTGATCTCAACATGACCTTACAGAACCCTGTCAGCGCACTGAAGGTATGAAGTGCTCAGGGAGGTGAGGGCACAGAGGGAAACCCATGAGGCAGCTGCTGGGCAGGGCAGGGCAGGAGTCTGGGCTGTACCAGGAGATCTACAGCAACCACCCACTCTCCAGGCAGCAGTTTTAGGTACAGCTGCTTTCTAGGCAAAAACAATTTTATAAATAAACCAAATCCTTCAACGCATTTTTATTCCAAAATAAAATAACTGTCATATCCAGCCGGGCTTGCAGGACAGGACAACGCAGGAGCTGAGGGAGCACAAGCAGGGATGTGCAGCTTTTGGAGAAACGTGATGCACAGCAACACGGCCGCGAGCCGGGGCACTGCCCCGTCCCAGCCTGTCACCGCTCCTCGCACGGGGACAGCGACGGGAGCGGCCCCGGCAGCGCTCCCGGGGGCGCCGGGCAAGCTCCCCTGCGCCGGGGCTCAGTTCACGCGGCAGGCCCGGATCATGAGCAGCTGCAGCAGGATGAAGACGGGCGACATGATGAGCCCGTACCAGAGCTCCCGCGTGTGCTCCACCAGCTTCTGGCACAGCAGCATCTCGAACACGAACTTGAGGCTGAGGATGGTGAGGATCCAGAAGAGCCGCAGCACCGCCAGGCGCTTCTCGCCGTCCTGGAACAGCCGCACGGACACGATGGTAGTGAAGTAGGTGCTGAGCCCGTCGGCGGCGAAGAAGGGCACGAACACGATCCACCAGGAGAGCGCGGCGGCCGCGCCGTCCACCTTGAGCACGAGCAGCACGGAGAAGGCGAGCAGGGCCAGCCCGTGCAGGAAGATCTCGAAGGTGGCGAAGCCGAGCCACTGCACGAGCTCGCGCAGGGAGAACAGCATCGTCCGGGGCTACGGCACCGGCCCGGCCCCAGCACCGACACCGGCCCTTGACTCGGTACCGACACCGGCCCCTGACCCGGCACCGGCCCGGCCCCGGCACCGACACCGGCCCCTGACCCGG
>VZSE01015507.1:169-13689 GCA_013398275.1 Promerops cafer
TAGCCTTTTTAATTTTTTTTTCTCTTTCCGCGCATTTATTTCCTGGAGTGTTTTGGCGCAAACTGTGAACTTCAGCCCTTCTCCGCAGCGGGGAGGCAACAGTGGGGAAGGCGCCTGCTGCTTCCACAGGATGCCCGTGCCCCCGGCCCGCTGCCACCTGCGGGCCCCGGTCCCCTCCCGCTGCCCCCTCCCTGCGCCCGCGTAGGGTCACCGCCACCGCGGCAGCTGCGGTGGGTGGGGGGTGGCGCCGGGGGTCCGTGTGCCGCCCTCGGGCTCACCGTGGCACTGTGTTCCCGCAGGGAGCGGCAGGAGCAGCTGATGGGATACCGCAAGCGGGGGCCCAAGCCAAAGCCGCTGGTCGTGCAGGTAACGGCGGGCGCCCAGCCCCACACCCCCGCGCTCTTCGCCGCGGGCCGTCCCCGGGGAGCTGCTTGCAGCGGGTTTCATCATGCTGAGGAGCCTGCGCGCAGCCCGGGCGCCTCGCAACGCCCCGGGGACCCCCAGCGCTGAGCTCAGCGGGTGCCCCGGCCCCCCTTCCCTCCCCTCCGGGCCGCGGAGCAGACCCGCTGTGCCCGTGCCCGGCTGGCATTAGCAGGCTGCTCGCGGGCTCGGCAGCGGCGGTCCCGCTCGGCCCCCGTTCCCAGACAGCTGATTGAAGGGGGCTTTTCTTCTTTTCATTGCTTCATTAATCTGGAGCAATGCACAGCCTCTGAGTTGGAGTGGGCTGGGGCCGCCTGCTAGAGGACGCGGTGCCCCAGGATGCAGCATCCTGTAAGGAGAGCTGCCGGAGGGGCGGGGGTTCCGCCGGAGCCCTCGGCACCTGCCGGAGCTCTGGCACCTGGTTCTCCAGCCCTGTCTGACCGCAGCTTTTGGTTTTGCGTTGCAGCTTCCCTCCTTCGCCCGCCGCTCGAACATCCTCACGGGGCTGCAGGACCCGGCCGTGGACACCAGGCCCAAGCTGGACCTCGGCTCCTCTGGCAAGAGCCAGCAGCACCAGTATGAGCTCAACAGCAAGAAGCACCACCAGTACCAGCCCAATGGCAAGGAGAGCAGCATGAAGCACCAGTCCCACAGCAAAGGGAAGTATTACTACCAGCTGAACAGCAAGAAGCATCACCACTACCAGCCGGACCCCAAGATGTACGAGCCCCATTACCAGCCCAGCAGCAAAGAGCCGCAGGGCCAGGCCTGCTTGGACAATAACAAGACCCCGCTGGTCGCCCACCCAGACAAGTGGGCTCATGGCCCAGCCAAAAACTTGCTGGGCCCAGTCAAGAATCTCACAGCAGAGAGCAAAAACGGAGCCGAGAAGAACCTGTCCAGTGGTACCGGGCCGCCCCCCCGGGACAGGGTGACCAGCAATGGCCTTGGGGGAAAGATGAAGATCGTCAAGAACAAGAACAAGAACGGGCGCATTGTGATTGTGATGAGCAAGTACATGGAGAACGGCATGCAGGCGGTGAAGATCAAGTCTGGGGAGCCTCCCCGGAAGCGGGCTGCGGAGGAGAGGACTCCTAAGAAGGGTGGGGAGGAGAAGGTAGAGGCTTGGAGGAAGCCAGGGGAGGAGAGGATGGTGGGCAGCAATGCCCTGAGTAAAGCGGAGGGCGAGAGCCGGCAGCCCCCTGCAGAGCTGGAGGAAGGTCCCCAAAAGACTCCCTTGGCCAAGGAGCTGCCCCTTCTGCCAGCGGAGCAGCCCTTGCAGCTCACTACCAAGCCGGACCTTGTGCCCTGGTCCCTGAGTCCGGTCTGCGAGCACAGCCCTTCCTCCATGGGACTGAACCTCTCCAGTGCCAGCTCGCGGAAGCGCTGCCTGTCGGAGCCGCACGCGGAGCGGGAGCCGGGCAAGAAGCGCCTGACCTCCCGCAGCATCAGTGCCCCCACCTGCCTCAGCCCCCCGGCCCCCGAGCGGCCGGAGCCGCCCGCCCAGCCGGAGGTCATCCTGCTGGACTCGGACCTGGACGAGCCCATAGACTTGCGCTGCGTGAAGCCGCGGGCGGAGGGTGAGCTGGCCCTGGCGCAGGTGAAGCCAGAGCTGCCGCCACCACCGCCGGCTGAGAAAGCGGCCCCGGAGCCTCCGCAGCCCCAGGAGGCCGCAGAGGAGGAGGAAGAGGAGGAGGCCGAGTCCCTGCAGGAATTCAAGCCCTTCTTTGGGAATATAATTATCACAGATGTGACCGCAAACTGCCTGACTGTGACCTTCAAGGAGTACGTGACGGTGTGAGGTGGGATGGCAGCCGCTCCCCGTGGGAGCTGCCCGCCCATCCCGGGGCCGCCGGCCCCACAGCCTCCCTCCAAGGTACCGGTGCCCCTTCCCCGGAGCCCACGTGCCCCTGCCCGCGCCGCGGCGGCCGAGCCCGCCGTCTCCAGCGAGGGGACGCCGGGACAGGCCCAGGCACGGTGGCCATCCCTGCCACGTGGGGTGACCTCGCCGCTGCTCCCGCCCCACAGCTGGGGGCTGCTCCAGGACCTGCAGGCAATGGGACACACAAGGATGGGACCCGCCAGTTACTCAGAGTTATAGTATTATATTTTAACAGTGCTAACTTGTCAAGTGATTCTTGCTCCCGTTTGTACGTGGTGTTATTGAAATGTATTGTTTGAGCTGAAGGCTGGTCGCTCCCTGGCCACGCTAATATATTTATTTGTAGGTATTTATATAATGAAATATAAAGCCTAGATTTATGGAGTCCCTAGATCACCTTATAAACTATATCAAACGACTATTTTCTGTTCTCCTTTTTAACCATTGAGCATTTGTTAGTCTTGGTCCCTTGCCCTCCCCACGACCCGCAGGACCATCCCGTATATATTTTTTGATACTGTACACATGTGGTGTTTCTATGTGCAAAAAAAAAAATCGTTATCTAAAGCTAAACGAGCTATTATAGAAATTGCTGCTATTAGAAATGTCTAAACTATAAGCTTCCAATTATTAATTGCTTGAATGTAAATATTAAATGGAGATGTTGAAAGTGCATTTGATGTTCTGCAGCTAGTGTAGATCGGAGTGCAAAGCCCAGCTGCTGCGAGCTGCCAGCGGCGCATCCTGGTCTGAGGGCTGTGTCACAGGGGAAGAAATGTATCATGCAATCATGGCAAAGGACTATAAACCTTTACAAAAACTGCCGGGATTTGGAGTGCATTTGTTACAGCATTAAGGATGGCACCTCTCTGTGTGGGCAGGCTGCAGCTGGGCTGCCCCAGAGCCGGTACCTGCAGGTTAAAAAATTTGCTCCGAGGTGCAGAGATTTGAGTGTAATTCAGTTTTCAGCCCGAGAGTGTTGAGGGTGGGCAGCGAGGCCACAGGAGCCCGTGGTGTGGTGCTTCCCTCCCGTGGTGCCGGGGCAGGGCTGGCCCCCTCCAGAGCGGGCTGGGGGAGGTCTGTGGTGGGAACCTGGGACAGCTGTGGAAGCGCGAGCTGGGACGGTGGCGCAGTGATGGGTGATGGTTCCCATCCCTGCAGTGTCATCCCCGTGTTGGGGAGGGTCACAGTTAGATAAGAAGCTGAATGTCTCCGGAAAGGAAGATGGTCCAAATTCCACCAGGAAAGCTGCAGCTGTCTCTGCACAAGATTAATAATTGCTGGACTCTACTGGAAATACAATGCAGGGCTAATTCTTTGAGAGAGGGCTTACAGCGTGGTGGCCGAGGTACAGGGCTCGGTCTCTGTTCCTGCCAGCGACCCCATGTCACCTCCCCAAACAGAGCTGGGTGCCTGGGCAGTGCCATCCTCCAAACCTGGTGCTGGCAAAACTGGCTCTGCTGCCAGCAAAACTGGCTCTGGTGCCAGCCTGTCTCCTCTTGGGCTTTTGGTCAAAGTCGATGTCTCCTCCAGCAAAGATCTTGGCTGAAATATTGTTGGTGGCACGTTGATGTGCTCAGAGCCATGAGCTTGTGAGAAGCAAATTGAATTGGTTTGGGTAAGGTGGACCCTGCAGGGACACCTGAGTACCTGAGCCATGGGGCGAGGGGCAGCCCTGTGTCCTGCTGTCACAGTGTCTGTCCAGGCATGTGGCAGTGCTGTTCCCACGGCACAGATCACTCCCCATCTAGTGTTGCTTCTGGGCCACCCGGGCTCCCCAGGTGTCATTTCATTTACATAAATTCCAAACTCATCTTGGCAATTGTCCCTGTGTAAATCTGGGGGTCGTGTGGTGTCTGTGGGAAGGTGGGACAGCACCCAGCCAGCTGTGGGTCGCAGCGGGAACCCCTCCATGTGCCATTGAACCCAGGCCTTGCCTACAGCAGTTATGCCAGAGCTGGAGCACTTTTCCAACGCAGTTTGGATTAAACTGGTGGAAAAGTAACCACTGGGTGTGTGGGTGCCATTTTCCCAGCTGGAACAGCCGAAGAGGCTTGTTCCCAAGCGGGACACGGGCCGGTGGACACCCTTGTTGCAGATGTAGGTTTTGCTCGGGTGTAGCTCAGCTTGTGGTGGGAAGGGCTGCTGGGAGGTGGCTCCGTGGGCAGGGTCAGTGCTGACAGCTCGGTTCTGCCCCGGCTTTGGTTGATGCTCCAAAGCCAAAGGACACGTGGGCGATGTTCACCTGCCCGCGCAGAGGCCCCAGAGCTGATGGTTTGTGCGCCCAGGGCAAGTGGAAATGGTGAACTCTGATTAAAATCAACATTTGCCTGATAGCTGTGCTGAATGTTAAGAGGGTTTTAATCAACGCTACGTGTCACCAGAGCTCTGTGGGTGACGTGCTGAGGGTGCTGGAGAAGTGGTGTAGGGGCAGGTGCTGGTGAACCCCATTCTGCGCCGGGGGGTGCCCAGGGATGGGTTGGTGGGAAGGGTTTCCCTGCCATCCCAGGCTTCACTATCAGAACACACGATGAGAAATGATGCATTTCCCTTGATTAATTAAGCTAATGGTTATCTGAAAACAAAAATGGCATGGAAGAGGAGACGCATGCTCAGAATGCAAAATGTGATTTATGAAAGGGGAAGTGCGGCTCCGCAGAGAGCTACGGGAGCCCGTGCAGGAGCGGGGCCGGGCCGCGGCTTCGGGGCAGGGCGCTGCCAGGGCACAACTCGCTCTTCAGCCAGACAAAGGTGGATGAAACCAAGGGGGTTTCTCACAAACAGCAGCTTGTGTCTTTGAACGTGGGCTTGCAGGCTCTGGGCCAGAGCCTGGGCATCGCTGCCGCCGCGAGCTGGCTCGGCAGCTCCCTTCCCTGGGCTGTAGGTGTGCGAGGCTCTGGGCAATTAATAACTGCTGCAGGTTTGCAGTTAGCTCAGCTCATTAGCATTTCTGAAAATGGAGGGTGTTGTGTTGCCGGTTTTTAAGGAAACACTGTCCCTCTGAGCATGTGTTTCTGAGTTGCCTCCCTGCACCCACCAGCCCCGGGGCTGCAGAAGCCCCTGAAGCACCGTCTGTGCCGGCAGCAGCCGTGGTTGGTTTGAGGCACCATTTCCCGGAAACCACACGGCCAGATATTTCTTACTTTAATAGTTTGATCGTGTTTATCACAACTCCAGCAGCTTCCTGTGCTGTGAAAGGTGTGATAAGTAGTTACTGGTTTAAAAGCTGCGCCCTTCCCTTGCTGGGCCGGTTGGCCAGGAGAGATGAAATGTTTGGATATGAATTACTTATTCCTGCCGCTCTCTTTCCCCAGTAAATGCATCAAACCTAAATGCCTGTTACTGAGCAAATTAATGTGGAGTCCAGGGTGGCTTCCAATGGTTATCAGAGCGATCCAGGGCGAGATGGAGCGTCACCACGCTCCATTAGGAAGACTGGTGCGCGCTACATTTAATGTATTTCCCAGGAATGTGTTAACCTCTGCTTGGTTTGGATTTATTCCAGACAAACATTTGCTGATGTAAAAGGAGAATTTGTGTTCGTCTTTGAGCCCTTCTGAAAGGGCCTGATGGATCCAGGGCTGTGCACAGAGGAGGGGCTGCAGCTCTGTGCTGATCCTTTCAGGTTCTCCCCTCCCCACGCTGGTACCAGTGTCAGCACCAGCCCTGGGCCAGGGTCCAGCTCCACCACCAGCAGCTGCCGTGGCCCTGGGTGGTTTCAGGAGGTGTCAGTGCAATCCCTGCTGCACAGAAAGTGATGGAAACACCATCCCCAAGGACCATGGCACATGTGGGCCCCAGGGCTGGGTGGAAGGGCTCCCTCCGTGGCGTGAGGAGGCTGTAATGAAGGATGTTCAATAAACACAAAACATAGAGCTGATGTGTTTTAATCAGAGTAAGAAACAGTCTTGTGGGAACTGGCAGGTCCAGTCTGAGAATGGGTCCCGACTTCAGGTCCAGACTGGGAATGGGAGGGGAGCTTCTCCTCGAGAAGGGCAGAAGGTGGAGGTGGGTGTATGCAGAGGGAAGTGGAGGATTTCCCTGGCAGTGGGGCACTCGGTGCTTTTGCTCATACATGGGTGGGAGCAGCTCCTCCACGCATCCATTGTGTGCATTTTGTGAGAGGTTTCCTTTATTCTCCCATTCTTCTCTGGTTTTGCTGTGCAGTGTCAGGAGGTGACGGTGTGACTTTGCTCAGTGTGGTGATCTCAGCAGCCGTCCCCCGTTGGAGAAGTCAGCCACAAGGTAAAGCATTCACGGCCACATTTTGGGAGAGAAGGCCACTGCTGGGGTTGTGTTTTTCTAGGCCTGTCCCCTTGAGCACAGCCGTACACGTGTCAGCTGCTATAAACCATTTTACCTAAAACTGGATCTACGGGGCTGATCCAGCAGCCACTGAGGGGCTGTACTGGCTCCTGGTGGGGTGGGTGTGCAGCCCTCCCACCGAACTGGGACAACTGGCAAGGGGACAGCAAGGGGATGGAGAGGGGGCTTCCCCACTTCAGCCCCAGCCCTGAACTCCCACAGGGCTGCCTCTGGTTTGAGCAGTCAAAAAAGCCTGGTAGTAGGAAATCCTCAGTCTCTCCACAGATAAGATCATTTGGACCCAGCCCAGACTCATGTGAGATCTGTCAGAGACGGCCACAAGGACACAGCTCTGTTTACGTTTGCACCAGAAGAGGAAGGCAGCTGCCCAGAGCCAGCGCAGCCCGGGCCATCTCCCAGTGATTCCAGAGCCTTGTGGAGTGGCTCCTGACGATCCCCTGTGCCTGGGAAAGCTCCTGCCTGCACCCTGAGCCGGGGAGGATCCCATTGCAGGCGAACTGGAGCACCTCACACACCCAGGAGGTGGCGGGGGCAGCCGTGTCGGACCCAGCCACGGTCTGTGGCATGGCCCAGCAGCAAGGGAGAGCTGTCGTGTGAGCAAGAGGTTGGATGGAGATGGGGGCTGAGCTGCCGGGGCCCCCTCACTGCACTCCCGAGTAGGGACCCCCTTGGTTGCTGCAGGGAGTGACAGGAGAGGGGGACAAGATGGGGGACTTGAGAGAGGGGCCGAGGTGGCTGTGGTCAGGTGTGTGCAGCCTGGCAGGGAAGGAAAAGAGGCTGTGGTGGGTTGGAATAGAGATCGGGAAGGGAAGAGGCACCGGTGGTGCAGCTGCCCATGGGAGCCATCCCTGGATCTGCGCCAGCGTGCAGAGACTCGAGGAGACTGAAGGGGTGTCACTGCGTGACAGACCTTTGGGTGCAAACGGGAGAGAAATGAGGGTCTCTGTAATGATGAAAGTTTGGGCCGGGCCCTGGCAGGGCTGAGGGTGGCCGGGGTCTCCTCCCCGCGGGCTGGGAGCCGCTGGTGCCTCCCGTTGCAGGGCGAGATCCCAGGCTCACCCGAGAGCCATTTGCCGGCACCTCCTGCGGTCGTTTCTCAGAGGAGCCGTCAGCTCAGCTGACACCTTGATGTAGTTTAAAGCAAACTGCAAACATGAAGATTTATTTTTATCGAAGGAGCAGGCATATAAAACATGCTGTGCCACACAGCAGGAAGCACCCTGGGTCCCGGAGCCGGGACCGGGGCTCTGCCGTCCCCGGGCCACCCTGCTGGCAGCAGGCCCTGCCCTTCCAGGGTGGGGAGAGAAGGAAATTCGATCACCGACTGCCAAACCCTCCAGGATTTCCAAACCCTCCAGGGTCCCCAAACCTTCCAAGAGCCCTGTCAAACACCAGCACCCTCTCACAAGAAACGGCGCTGGCCCCAGGTGAGGGGGCAGGAGCCCACCCGGCCGAGTCACCGCGGCTGAGCCTCGCCAGTGCTGCGGGCTCTGTCCCGGGCAGCTCCTGAGAAGTGGGGCATGGCCACTCTCCCGTTTTCCAGGGAGTTTATGCATTGCCATGGCCTGAATGAGGGCACAGCTTCCATAGCATAGAAGTGCTTCAGTCAGAAAGTCTTAGTGGGAGGTGAGAAAGGGGATAACCTAAACCTTTCAGAGGTGTTGCTGTTGTGCTGGAGCAGCCAGGGTGAAGACTTGGATATTATTAGAAAATGCATTACCAGAAGCCTGGACGGAGGGTCTGAGCTGATGGAAGCTTTAACAAACGTATTTAATTTCGACATGAAGACTATGCTGAGCAAAGAATTCTGGTTGGGAGTTTTCCTGTTCTGGTTTGAGAATTGGGGAGACCCTGGGTGCTTCGTCTTTGTCCTCAGTAGGGGTGAGTCTGGGACGTACAGGACAGGGGATGGTGGTGTTTGGTAATGGCTGTGAAATGAGCCACAGAGGGAACAACCTGCCCCAGGAAAGGGCTCAGGGATTCCGGGTTTGCCTCCTTCCCTGATGCCCAGCAGGGGAAGGTGTCACTTCGTTTATGAAACACAGGAATAGGAAAATCAGGATGACTCAAATGTCACACGTTATCGCTTGGCTTCAGCAGCCCAGGGGCAGCTCCCAGAGCTGTGAACAGCAATTTAGGGCTCAGCGCTTCACGCCCGCCCGGTGCCGGGGGGAGAGCGCTCAGCCCGGGGGCAGCCGGTGGGACCGGGCTGCTCCCGGGGATGTTCCGCGGAACCGTGTCACGCCGCGTGGGCAGCGTCACGCCAGCCCCGGGGCGGGACCTGTCCGCAGCCGCTGGAGAGAGCGAGGAAGCGGCGGGGGGCGGCGAGCGGGGCTGCGGCAGCGGCGAGGGCGAGCGCGGGCTAAAATGGCCACGCCGGGCTGCGGGCGTGGGCTGTGCCATGCGGGAAGGGCTCATCCCCGGGCGGCACGCTGGGAAAGGGGCGGCAAACCGCATCGGGGAACGCGGGGAGCCGCAGAGGGGCGGGCAGCCCTCGGCCCCAGCGCTGGGGAGAGCGATCCCGACCCCCTGAAAATGCCCTTTGTGACAGACTGGGCATGGTGTTTCAGAAGATGAGGGTTAGGGGGGTTCCCCCTCTGAATTTCTGGGTCCCTGACCTGGTGCCGCCCCATCTCCTGCACCCCTTCCCACTGCCGGTGCCTCTGTAGAGAACGGGTTCCTCAGATTCGGGGAGCTGCTCGGGAAGAAATACTTTATATTTTGTCTGAAAGAAAAAAACAATGGAGCGTCAGGTTCTCACTAATAGTAAATACAAGGTTAGGGGAGGGGAAGTTTGCTCGCTATCAAGGAGCCACCGAAGCATCTCAAAACACAAAATAAATGCTAATATTCACATATGCTGGGAAACGTTAATTTTCACACGTTAGTATTGCCACACGGCTGAAAAATGAAGGCTGAAGCGTTGTCCCCGCTGCACCCACCCATCCGCCGTGCGGTGCAAGCCAGGCTGTCATTTTAGCATCAGGAATGTGCACTGGACCCAGCCGTGACACTGGCCTTCTTCCGCCTGTGTTCTTTTGGCACATGAAGTCACCAGCAGCACACAGACCAGGGGCATTCATGGCGGGTTGTGCAGAGAAGAGGCTGCGGTGGTCGGAGATCAGCGGTGCCACCCCTCTCCCCGGCGGCTGGTGGAACGATGCCTTATCTCGAGTTTAAGGGCTCAACCTGACCCCGAGCCATTTTTAACCCGAGGTGGGAAGAGCCCTCCCTGGGTGTCTCTCTCTCTGCTTTGAAAAATCTTTCACTGGCTCCACGGTAGCCGATTTCCTGATGTTTTTCCTTTCTGTAGCTCCGCCACCTGAAGCAGACCCACTTTCTCAGGGTTTGATGCTCTGCTGCTTGAAGATGCTTTAACTCTCCGGACTTAGAAAGAACTCCTAGAGCAGAGCCCCAATAAGAAGGCGTCTAATCTGATATATTCCATTTCCATATTCTGTGCTGCAAGCAGCAATTTGTGGTTCAGCAGCAGCGGCTGAGCAGGGACGGGCATTATCACAGGAATTCCTTCCATCTCGTGCCTGAGTATGTGACAAATAAGTCTCGGTCGTGGCATTGTCTCTCTGCTCTCGGGCTGTCAAATTTAACTTTGCCTTCTTTCCTCCTGCCTTTGCCCCGTGCCTCCCCCCGCTCGCCGCCCACGGTCCCCGTGACTGAGAATGGCCGCTGGTGCCACGTCCCAAGAGCCGGGAGATCAGGACACGGAGCTGGGGGGCGGCACAGGGGCTGTGCACAGCAGCACCCCCGTGGCCGTGGGCTACGAGCGGCCAGCCGGGGGCTACGAGCGGCCAGCCGGGGGCTCAGCACAGCCCGCTGAGAGCTGGAGTTCCACGGGGCCGGGAACCTGCCGGGGGTGCCCGGGACCGCGTCCTGCGAGGGGCTCAGTCACAGAAGGGGCTGCGATGAGCGGGGGGCTGCTGCAGAGAACCAGCCCGGCAGCCGCTTGGTGCGGGGCTGAGGGGCTCAGCCATCCCTGGGCGGTCCCGGGACCTTCCCCCGCCGGGGCAGGGTGAGCTCTCAGAGGGCTCCCGAAGCGTCCCCGTTTCCCTGCTCTCGGAGAGGAACCGCGGCAGGAGGAGCCCAGGAGCCGAGGCTGAAGCTGCCCGGGGGACGGGGGTCCCCCGCCAGCACCCGGTTCGGTCGGGGATCGCTCTGCCCCCGTACGCGTTCAACACCGCCCCAGGAGTCAGCAGCAAACCCCCGCGGCGGGCACCGCCGGGTACCGCCGCCCTCTCGGTGCCAGCGGCAGCTGTGTCACCTGGCGGGCGGGGGACGGGGACGGGGACAGGGACAGGGACAGGGACAGGGACAGGGACAGGGACAGGGACAGGGGCGGCACCGCCGCCGGTGAGGGTTCCCCGAAGGGTGTGCAGGGGACCGAAGGCAGAGTGGGGCGGCGGTACTGCTCGGTGTGTGGCACTGGTGAGCCCGCTTTCGCGTGGAACAGCCTCCGGTAGCTGAGAAGAGACATTGAAATATTGGAGAGGAGTCGGAGAGAGACGGAGGGATGGCGGGGGGCGCGGGGAGCCCCCGAGTGAGCCGCGGGGGTGCCCAGCCTCCCGAAGGGAAGGTTAAGGACATCTTGATCAGCCCGTAAAGTTCTCCCAGGGAAGAAATTCAGGGGCTCGGCTGAGCTTTCATGCAGCAAATGCAGACATGGCAGGATCCAGCGGCTGAGTCCGCACCAGCAGGAGCTGGAGCTGGAATGCGGTGCCATTTTCACCGCGTCAGAAAAAAAACATCCAGGTGGGAGGGCAGAACCCGGTTTGCCTGGCATGGCTGGGAGAGAATTCCTGGATCCAGCCCCAGGTTTCTGCGGCAAAAGTCGAACAGAGAGGGGGGCGATCCAGAGCCTGTGGGACAGGGGCGGGCAGTGGGGGGCTTTAGTGGCCCCCCAGTCTTAAGCCCCGATATTTTATGCACCTCATGGTCCGCCGTGCCCTGCTGGGTTTGTGCCTTTATCAGTGGCTTTTGCAGCTGAATAATTCCTTCTCTCCAGGGCGCTGCCCGCACATCACCACTCACGGGCACCTCGGCTGGGGGGCAGAGGCGGCTGCGGCGCGGGGCTCCCCCTTACCGGGTGCTCCCACGAGCGGCCGCGGTGCTGCGGTTCCGAGTGTCTGATGGCAGCCGCGGGGAAGCGAAGCCGAGGTGGGACCCCCGCCCCGCCTGCGGCCCCGCAGCGCTGTTTGACTGCGCAGAGGGGTCAGCGGGGACAGGGAGAAGGAGATGGGGAAACAGAGACGGTGGGATAGGTAGGGAGGAGGGAGATTCTCCCGGGAGAAGCCGGAACGGAGCGGGGCAGAGACCAGGGATCCGCCCCGAGTCGGTGCAGCACCGAGGGCTTCGCAAGTCTCGGCGTCGAGGGGAGCAGCAGAGGGGAGCCGGGGTGCTGGAGGGGGCCACCAGGGTGGCTGCTGGCGGCGTCCGCCGGCGTTCAGCGCCCGAGGCAGGATGAGGGCCCCTCCCAGCCCCCAAACACAAGGCGAGCGGGCCATCCCGGGGACAGAAGCCGGCTGCGTCCCGCCGCAGGAGGAAACGTCCCGCGGTCCCGGCAGGGGCAGGAGGAAAACGAAACGGGGCCGAGGAAGCGGGGGAGAGCGACAGCCCGGCGCGTCTGGGGCAGGGTGCGGTCTGACCAGGCAGGGGATGCCCGGACCGGTTCGGCCCAGGCCGGGCGGGGCTTCCATCCGCAATGCCGCAGTGACGGGCGGCGGAGCGCGGCCGGGCCGGCGGGCTCGGCGCGGCGCTGCATTGCAGCACTGCAGGAGCCCCCTCCTTCCCCGCTCCCTTCTCCGCCCTCCGCCGCCGCTCGGCTCCGGAGGCCCAGCCCGGGGCACGCACCGGCCCCGCCGCGATCCGCTCCCACTCGCACGGGCCATCCGTGGCCGCCGCGCCGGGGTCCCCCGTAGTGCCACATCCGCCCGCCTCCCCCGCGCTGGGAACGCCGCCGTGGGAGAGGGACGTGCACCCACCCACCGGCGGGCTTCTGTGGTTGTGTCAACCCGGCGCTCATCAACCCCGCGCGGGCGGAGGCACCGGCCGTCCCCGTCGGGGCAGTCGCTGTCCTGCCCGCCCGTCCCCGCGCCACCAGTGCTGTCCCCCGGTTCGTCCCGGCCACTTCCCTCCGTTCCCCTGCCACCCTCCCCGGCGGTGTGGCAATGCCGTCAGCCCCGACGGGGCGCCCGGCCTCGCGTGGGCCAACCGCTGTCCCCACGGGTTTCCCGCGAGGGAGCCTGGGTTGGTCCCGCGGGGAGCCGGGACCGCCACCGAGACCGGGCAAGGCTGGAGGACGCTGTGCCGGGCGGCACGGCCCCGCGACGGACCCTCCCCGATGGGACTGTCCCCCCGGCGGTCAGGGCACTTGAGCAGCCCATGGGGTGGGCGGAAGGCGGTGACCAGCCCCGCGTCCCCGGTCCATCGGAAAGGGAAGCCGGGAACCGAGCTCCGGCATCCTCCTCTTGGGGACAGCGGCCCGGGACTCGGTGCCAGCCCCGCGGGACAGCGTCCTGCATGGACTCGGGCAGTCACGAGCCTCGGGTGCTGCGTTTGTGGGGGGCGAAGGCGAGCGAGGCGATCCCGGTGGGGAGGTGCCGGCGGTGGCCGCGCGTCCCGGGACCAGCCCCGCTGCCAGGTGCGGCGCGGCGGGGGTGGGAGGGAACGGGGACACGGGTCGCGGGGGGCGTCCGCCCCGGCACAACGGGGGCCCGTTCCCAAGGCTCCCGCTCAGTCTCTGCTTTGGGAAAACGCCAGCACGGTAACAAAATGGCGGGGAAAGGGTGGGATTGTCACGGCGAGCCCTGCGGCGTAGCCCGGTCACCCCCGGCCCCGCCCGCCCGGGCTCGGGGCGCCCGTCCCGGCGGAGGGCAGC